>OZ019979.1:3344887-3412387 GCA_963970395.1 Ephialtes manifestator
AGAGGTACAGAGAGAGGAAAGTTGACGGGCACCGCGAGAGTTTTCCCTCGATTCGATAGCGTCGACGAGACGGGGTTTTTGTCTCCCAGAGCGACGGTAACTGGCGTGGGGGAGGTAGAGTATCCTCGGAGGGAGAGGAAGGGTTTCCACGGCTCTCCCTCTCTCTTTCGCATATCCTCAGAGCTATACGTACGTATATATACATTGACGACTTTCAGCCCCTCTGTGAAGCCTGGATGTTAGTATTAGTATTAGCATTAGTAGTAGTGGTAGTGGTAGTCGATTCGGCGTCTCTGTATAGCGGTGCGGCGTTCTCTCTGGGGTGTTTCACCCTCGCGCAGGAACGGTAGGGTCCAAAGATCGTTCGGGCGATGACCTCAAAGTTCAGGATTCACGGCTGCCCCGCTGCTGCTGCTGCTGTTGGTGATGGTGGTGATGGTGCTGCTGCTGGGCGCGTTCTCTCCATCGTTGCGGAAGGCTCGCGAGGATGTTCAGAGCTTTTCTCCTGTTTCGTCAAAAGCTCACACGAAGAAAATGATCTTTCTCGGCCTAAAAATTTATATTATGTATAGTGATGGCATTGTGTTATTTATTAGCTTAAGGGGTTGGGCCACTCTAGAGGGCCATAAAAAAGGCCTTTTTTGGGAATTTTTTTCAGAAAAACTATTAGAGACATCGATTTTTTGAGAATGGGTATTTTTTGTACATATCATTAACTGTATATAGTAATTTTTTCATAGTAATTAATTTAAAAATGGCGGCTGTACAGCGTTGTTGCGATGACATCTCTTTTTTTGTTTGGAATCCACGGCCGGACACACAGCTTCTGTAATTTTTGAATTATGATGAGTTTTTTAACGGTTTTCACTTATACATAACAGTAGCTAGAGAAGTACGTAGGATTTTTTCGATACAGGCATTTTTGACAAAATGGCGAGCATCTAAAGTGAAAGTTCAAAAATTTGGCCTATAAATCGTTCGAAAATTATCAATAACAAAAAAACTATGCAACGTAAAAAAAAAATCCTACGTACTTTTGTAGATAATGTATTTTTGAAGATATATCCAAAATTTCAAATAAATCGGTAGTAAACTTTTTGAGTTATGTTTACGGCCATCTTGAAAAGAGCAGTTTTGAAATAAACGCGTTTATCTGCCGTATATCTGCTTTGACCCTTCTCAGTACCTTTACCGAAGCGAACACAAGAGAGGTTCCCTGCTAACCGGGCGGCCTCCCATTAAAATTCGAAAATGGGGCATTTACAAATTTTTGCCTGCAATAATCTTTTGGGACAGCATTCTAGAAACCCTAAAGAGTAATTTCCATGGAGAAAAAAAAATCGATTTTTCGAAAATTCTAGAGTGGCCTAACCCCTTAAGGGGTTGGGCCACTCTAGAGGGCCACAAAAAAGGCTTTTTTTGAGAATTTTTTTCAGAAAAACTATTAGAGACATCGATTTTTTGAGAAAGGGTATTTGTTGTACATATCATTAACTGTATATAGTAATTTTTTCATAGTAATTAATTTAAAAATGGCGGCTGTACAGCGTTGTTGCGATGACATCTCTTTTTTTGTTTGGAATCCACGACCGGACACACAGCTTCTGTAATTTTTGAATTATGATGAGTTTTTTAACGGTTTTCACTTATACATAACAGTAGCTAGAGAAGTACGTAGGATTTTTTTCGATACAGGCATTTTTGACAAAATGGCGAGCATCTAAAGTGAAAGTTTAAAAATTTGGCCTAAAAATCGTTCGAAAATTATCAATAACAAAAAAACTATGCAACTTTGGGACAGCATTCTAGAAACCCTAAAGAGTAATTTCCAAGGAGAAAAAAAATCGATTTTTCGAAAATTCTAGAGTGCCCTAACCCCTTAAGGGGTTGGGCCACTCGAGAGGGCCACAAAAAAGGCTTTTTTTGAGAATTTTTTTCAGAAAAACTATTAGAGACATCGATTTTTTGAGAATGGGTATTTTTTGTATATATCATTAACTGTATATAGTAATTTTTTCATAGTAATTAATTTAAAAATGGCGGCTGTACAGCGTTGTTGCGATGACATCTCTTTTTTTGTTTAGAATCCACGGCCGGACACACAGCTTCTGTAATTTTTGAATTATGATGAGTTTTTTAACGGTTTTCACTTATACATAACAGTAGCTAGAGAAGTACGTAGGATTTTTTTCGATACAGGCATTTTTGACAAAATGGCGAGCATCTAAAGTGAAAGTTCAAAAATTTGGCTTATAAATCGTTCGGAAATTATCAATAACAAAAAAACTATGCGACTTAAAAAAAAATCCTACGTACTTTTGTAGATAATGTATTTTTGAAGATATATCCAAAATTTCAAATAAATCGGTAGTAAACTTTTTGAGTTATGTTTACGGCCAACTTGAAAAGAGCAGTTTTTAGATAAACGCGTTTATCTGCCGTATACCGGCTTTGACCCTTCTCGGTACCTTTACCGAAGCGCACACAAGAGAGGTTCCCTGCTAACCGGGCGGCCTCCCATTAAAATTCGAAAATGGGGCATTTACAAATTTTTGCGTGCAATAATCTTTTGGGACAGCATTCTAGAAACCCTAATGAATCATTTCCAAGGAGAAAAAAAATCGATTTTTCGAAAATTCTACAGTGGCCTAACCCCTTAAGGGGAGGGAGTCAGGTCAAAAAATTGATTTTGGAAATTCAATATCATCGAAATCCTATTGCAAATAAAAATGCCCAACGCTCTATATTGTTGATAGTCGATGAAAGGATTTTTTACTGTCGTCTGACTTGCATATGCTTATCGATATTATCTTAAGCAAAGTTCTTAGGTTTTCCATTCTGTGCATGATTCAGATCAAACTACTAGGCAGATTGGAATGGTTGACGTCTCATTTTCTTCTTCATGAAAAGATACACCGACTAAATGGAGCAGATATTAATAAAAGGTAATATTTTTTAAGTGACATAATTATTAATAAATAAATTTTGTGCTATTTTCTAAATCAGTGATTAACTTTGCTTTCAGAATGAAAAAAAAATAGTTTGCTCCATTTAGCCGGTGTATCTTTTCATGAAGAAGAAAATGAGACGTTAACCATTCCAATCTGCCTAGTAGTTTGATCTGAATCATGCGCAGAATGGAAAACCTAAAAACTTTGCTTAAGATAATATTGAAATGCATATGCAAGTCAGACGACAGTAAATAAATCCTTTCATCGAGTGACAACAATATAGTGTGTTGGGCATTTTTATATGCAATAGGATTTGGATGATATTGAATTTCCAAAATCAATTTTTTTTACCTGACTCACTCCTTTTAACAAAGATATATTTCATAGCGCAACAAAAATATTTGGTAGCATAGCGAATATTTTAGCTGGCTAACAAATCTTTTTGCTATGGTAACAATTTTGGTTCTCTCATAGAGAAATCTTTGTTTTTTTTTATACTTCCTTTCAGAACACTCAGAATGGTCCAAAACAGGGAGGAAATTGGTTTTAAAAAAATGTACGATGAAAGTGTGTGTATTGTTTCAAAATTTGTATCACCTATGATGCTTAGAAATCATTTTGCTAGTCTGACAATTTTTTTTGTTAGTCTCACAAGTCTCTGTGATAAACCAACAATTTTTTTTTTGTTTATTGGCCTAACAAATTTTTCTTGATCGTCTATTTTTTTTCTAGTTTAGCGAACAGCCCAATGATATTAATATATCAGCAAAAGATTTGTAGGATCAGATGCAAATTCGTTTAAATTTTTATATGGCGAAGAATTTCCTTGCTAATTGTTGTGAAATAAAATAACAATTTAACAAATTTTCTTAACGTCCTACGCAGCATTTCGATGACCCGTATCGACCAAAGAGAACGCATCTGGTGGATCAATAAGTAGGCACTCTTCCTCTTTTTTTCTCTTTTTTTAAATCCTCTATCTTTCTCCCTCTTCTCTCGTTCGCCCTCGCAGGAAGTGCCCTACGTATAGTATACCATAAAATCTCTCTCCCACGTGCTACTCCGACTATGCTTTGGTCAACGCCAATTGGCTACCGACCGCGCCAACCACTCGGAGAATTTCCCAGTGCGATATAGTAAAATTTGCGAATTAACAGAGCCGAGTGACCTCATCGACGAATTCGTCAAATTTTTTCCGGTATGTGGAGCGAAGTACTTGGCACGTGGAGAAGACTTAGAAGTTGAAGAAAATCAACATGTGTAAGGGTATTTTCCATTTACTATCTTGTCCTTTCCTATGCACAATTCCTCTTCAAAAGCATAAAAGAATTTCTCATATAAATTTCTGGGGACGAAATTATAACTGATACATTTTATTTCAAAGCTTAATTAAAGGGTTCAATACTAATTTTATAACAAAAATGGTAGTTTCCTAATTACACCAAACATCAATTATTAGTGATTGAAACAAAAAACAAACTTTGCCTGTATCTGAAATGATTCTATAATAGAAATAAATTTATTCATCCAAGGACTATAATTTAGTTGCAGGAATATTATTTATTTCAAATTATTTTAGTGATTTTTTTTGTACCCTGAAAATCTGGTCTAAACAGAAATAAATTATTTTATCATTATTACAATGTCGCGGTAAAGATATCGAATAACTTTAATTGGTATATGAACTAAATTGGATGATTCTACATTTGGAATAATTCTATAATGGAAATATTCTGGATTATAATTAAATTACGTCATAACCGTCGAAAAGACATCGAATTATTGATTGTATGAAACAAACTTAGATTTGCCTATATATGAAATAATTCTATAATGGAAATGTATTTACTCGCTGGGCTCGCTGAACGCCCACGGAATATAACTGCGGCGCCTCATTGATTGACCCTGTACAATGGTGATATAGTAATTCGATTGCGTCTTGCGAGACAAGGATGGAGTCGAGGCTTTGCTCTGGCCCTTCGAGGCATCTACGTACTAGATACTCAGGTTCCTCTGCTGCAGCTATAACTGACAATAAATACGATTAGGAGCTTCCTCCTCTGTGACGCGATGCCAATATTGTACGAGCATCAAATTGAATCGATAGTTCAATCTGGGAGCTTCGTCGCGTCAAAGCGACACGAGCTATTTGTAAATAAAAATATGGCACACAAGTTCGAAATCATTTAAAGCAACAAAAATTTTCCAAACGTACGATTTATTCGTGTATCTATTTATTTAATTCCTTTCTTATTTACTTTACCGACTAAGTCTATTTTACGAAAGGTATTTTTACTGTAAATAATCGGATTTATGTGTAGATATTATCCGAGTATAAAATTTTAAAAAAGGCATTTTTACTTGTTATCGAATATAGTATATTACACTACAAGGGCAGAAAGTTGAGATTCCAGCACCGCGCGCAATGGAGTGCAGTTCAGGGCTCTCAAATTTCTGCCTGTGTAGTGTATACTATTTTTCTTTATACTTGGTCGAAAGTACGAAAAAAATTGCATTTTTGTATTGAAAGATATTGATGCCTGCCCCGACATTTTCGGCACGAGCGAAGCGAGTGTTGCTGGTCGGGGGCAGGCATCAAATCAAATACATCTGAATAGACACTAGTTTTCTAAAAAATATTAATTTGATTATGGAAGCCTATTTTTATTAGTATGTTTTCGAGTATATATCACTTACTGATTTATCTTAACTGTTAAACTTTAGCATACATCAATTGTAAATAAACTTTGAGGTTATGCAAGCAAGATGTATAGAGTATTAATGCGCGCGAATAAGTTACTACTCCCGTTGTATAGAGGGCACGTGTATAGCTTGACCAACACATGAATGTCATGTGTATAAACACAGTGAGCGACTCTTGACTTTCGGCCGTCTTGTGTGTGTGTGGGCCGGTCTCAGTGCACGAGTAATTTCTTTCGGCCCGCTGTCGCAGAGCGCATGCGCGTCTCTACCGAGACATAAAAGTTAGCCTTTCTGCCGTGATATCGCGACAGGAGGGACGTACTTTCGGCATAGTATGAAGAAATTAGTATATTACACTACAAGGGCAGAAAGTTGAGATTCCTGCACTGCGTGCAAACTCGGCTACGCCTCGGGCATCATGGAGTGCAGTTCAGGGCTCTCAAATTTCTGCCTGTGTAGTATATACTATTTTTCTTTATACTTGGCCGAAAGTACGAAAAAAATTGCATTTTTGTATTGAAAGATAATTGATGCCTGTCCCGACATTTGCGGCACGAGCGAAGCGAGTGTTGCTGGTCGGGGGCAGGCATCAAATCAAATACATCTGAATAGACACTAGTTTTCTAAAAAATATTAATTTGATTATGGAAGCCTATTTTTATTAGTATGTTTTCGAGTATATATCACTTACTGATTTATCTTAACTGTTAAACTTTAGCATACATCAATTGTAAATAAACTTTGAGGTTATGCAGGCAAGATGTATAGAGTATTAATGCGCGCGAATAAGTTACTACTCCCGTTGTATAGAGGGCACGTGTATAGCTTGACCAACACACGAATGACATGTGTATAAACACAGTGAGCGACTCTTGACTTTCGGCCGCTTGTGTGTGTGTGGGCCGGTCTCAGAGCACGAGTAATTTCTTTCGGCCCGCTGTCGCAGAGCGCATGCGCGTCTCTACCGAGACATAAAAGTTAGCCTTTCTGCCGTGATATCGCGACAGGAGGGACGTACTTTCGGCATAGTATGAAGAAATTAGTATATTACACTACAAGGGCAGAAAGTTGAGATTCCTGCACTGCGTGCAAACTCGGCTACGCCTCGGGCATCATGGAGTGCAGTTCAGGGCTCTCAAATTTCTGCCTGTGTAGTATATACTATTTTTCTTTATACTTGGCCGAAAGTACGAAAAAAATTGCATTTTTGTATTGAAAGATAATTGATGCCTGTCCCGACATTTGCGGCACGAGCGAAGCGAGTGTTGCTGGTCGGGGGCAGGCATCAAATCAAATACATCTGAATAGACACTAGTTTTCTAAAAAATATTAATTTGATTATGGAAGCCTATTTTTATTAGTATGTTTTCGAGTATATATCACTTACTGATTTATCTTAACTGTTAAACTTTAGCATACATCAATTGTAAATAAACTTTGAGGTTATGCAGGCAAGATGTATAGAGTATTAATGCGCGCGAATAAGTTACTACTCCCGTTGTATAGAGGGCACGTGTATAGCTTGACCAACACACGAATGACATGTGTATAAACACAGTGAGCGACTCTTGACTTTCGGCCGCTTGTGTGTGTGTGGGCCGGTCTCAGAGCACGAGTAATTTCTTTCGGCCCGCTGTCGCAGAGCGCATGCGCGTCTCTACCGAGACATAAAAGTTAGCCTTTCTGCCGTGATATCGCGACAGGAGGGACGTACTTTCGGCATAGTATGAAGAAATTAGTATATTACACTACAAGGGCAGAACGTTGAGATTCCTGCACTGCGCGCAATGATCATGGGGTGCAGTTCAGGGCTCTCAAATTTCTGCCTGTGTAGTGTATACTATTTTTCTTTATACTTGGCCGAAAGTACGAAAAAAATTGCATTTTTGTATTGAAAGATATTGATGCCTGCCCCGACATTTTCGGCACGAGCGAAGCGAGTGTTGCTGGTCGGGGGCAGGCATCAAATCAAATACATCTGAATAGACACTACTTTTCTAAAAAATATTAATTTGATTATGGAAGCCTATTTTTATTAGTATGTTTTCGAGTATATATCACTTACTGATTTATCTTAACTGTTAAACTTTAGCATACATCAATTGTAAATAAACTTTGAGGTTATGCAGGCAAGATGTATAGAGTATTAATGCGCGCGAATAAGTTACTACTCCCGTTGTATAGAGGGCACGTGTATAGCTTGACCAACATATGAATGACATGTGTATAAACACAGTGAGCGACTCTTGACTTTCGGCCGTCTTGTGTGTGTGTGGGCCGGTCTCAGTGGGTCTCAGTGCATAAGTAATTTCTTTCGGCCCGCTGTCGCAGAACGCATGCGCGTCTCTACCGAGACATAAAAGTTAGCCTTTCTGCCGTGATATCGCGACAGGAGGAACGTACTTTCGGCATAGTATGAAGAAATTAGTATATTACACTACAAGGGCAGAAAGTTGAGATTCCTGCACTGCGCGCAATGATCATGGAGTGCAGTTCAGGGCTCTCAAATTTCTGCCTGTGTAGTGTATACTATTTTTCTTTATACTTGGCCGAAAGTACGAAAAAAATTGCATTTTTGTATTGAAAGATATTGATGCCTGCCCCGACATTTGCGGCACGAGCGAAGCGAGTGTTGCTGGTCGGGGGCAGGCATCAAATCAAATACATCTAAATAGACACTAGTTTTCTAAAAAATATTAATTTGATTATGGAAGCCTATTTTTATTAGTATGTTTTTGAGTATATATCACTTACTGATTTATCTTAACTGTTAAACTTTAGCATACATCAATTGTAAATAAACTTTGAGGTTATGCAGGCAAGATGTATAGAGTATTAATGCGCGCGAATAAGTTACTACTCCCGTTGTATAGAGGGCACGTGTATAGCTTGACCAACACACGAATGACATGTGTATAAACACAGTGAGCGACTCTTGACTTTCGGCCGCTTGTGTGTGTGTGGGCCGGTCTCAGAGCACGAGTAATTTCTTTCGGCCCGCTGTCGCAGAGCGCATGCGCGTCTCTACCGAGACATAAAAGTTAGCCTTTCTGCCGTGATATCGCGACAGGAGGGACGTACTTTCGGCATAGTATGAAGAAATTAGTATATTATACTACAAGGGCAGAAAGTTGAGATTCCTGCACTGCGCGCAATGATCATGGGGTGCAGTTCAGGGCTCTCAAATTTCTGCCTGTGTAGTGTATACTATTTTTCTTTATACTTGGCCGAAAGTACGAAAAAAATTGCATTTTTGTATTGAAAGATATTGATGCCTGCCCCGACATTTTCGGCACGAGCGAAGCGAGTGTTGCTGGTCGGGGGCAGGCATCAAATCAAATACATCTGAATAGACACTACTTTTCTAAAAAATATTAATTTGATTATGGAAGCCTATTTTTATTAGTATGTTTTCGAGTATATATCACTTACTGATTTATCCTAACTGTTAAACTTTAGCATACATCAATTGTAAATAAACTTTGAGGTTATGCAGGCAAGATGTATAGAGTATTAATGCGCGCGAATAAGTTACTACTCCCGTTGTATAGAGGGCACGTGTATAGCTTGACCAACACACGAATGACATGTGTATAAACACAGTGAGCGACTCTTGACTTTCGGCCGCTTGTGTGTGTGTGGGCCGGTCTCAGAGCACGAGTAATTTCTTTCGGCCCGCTGTCGCAGAGCGCATGCGCGTCTCTACCGAGACATAAAAGTTAGCCTTTCTGCCGTGATATCGCGACAGGAGGGACGTACTTTCGGCATAGTATGAAGAAATTAGTATATTACACTACAAGGGCAGAAAGTTGAGATTCCTGCACTGCGCGCAATGATCATGGGGTGCAGTTCAGGGCTCTCAAATTTCTGCCTGTGTAGTGTATACTATTTTTCTTTATACTTGGCCGAAAGTACGAAAAAAATTGCATTTTTGTATTGAAAGATATTGATGCCTGCCCCGACATTTGCGGCACGAGCGAAGCGAGTGTTGCTGGTCGGGGGCAGGCATCAAATCAAATACATCTAAATAGACACTAGTTTTCTAAAAAATATTAATTTGATTATGGAAGCCTATTTTTATTAGTATGTTTTCGAGTATATATCACTTACTGATTTATCTTAACTGTTAAACTTTAGCATACATCAATTGTAAATAAACTTTGAGGTTATGCAGGCAAGATGTTTAGAGTATTAATGCGCGCGAATAAGTTACTACTCCCGTTGTATAGAGGGCACGTGTATAGCTTGACCAACACATGAATGACATGTGTATAAACACAGTGAACGACTCTTGACTTTCGGCCGTCTTGTGTGTCTGTTGGCCGGTCTCAGTGCACGAGTAATTTCTTTCGGCCCGCTGTCGCAGAGCGCATGCGCGTCTCTACCGAGACATAAAAGTTAGCCGTTCTGCCGTGATGTCGCGGCAGGAGGGACGTACTTTCGGCATAGTATGAAGAAATAGTATATTACACTATTAGGACAGAAAGTTGAGATTCCTGCACTGCGCGCAATGATCATGGGGTACAGTTCAGGGCTCTTAAATTTCTGCCTGTGTAGTGTATACTATTTTTCTTTATACTTGGCCGAAAGTACGAAAAAAATTGCATTTTTGTATTGAAAGATATTGATGCCTGCCCCGACATTTTCGGCACGAGCGAAGCGAGTGTTGCTGGTCGGGGGCAGGCATCAAATCAAATACATCTGAATAGACACTACTTTTCTAAAAAATATTAATTTGATTATGGAAGCCTAATTTTATTAGTATGGTTTCGAGTATATATCACTTACTGATTTATCTTAACTGTTAAACTTTAGCATACATCAATTGTAAATAAACTTTGAGGTTATGCAGGCAAGATGTTTAGAGTATTAATGCGCGCGAATAAGTTACTACTCCCGTTGTATAGAGGGCACGTGTATAGCTTATCCAACATATGAATGACATGTGTATAAACACAGTGAGCGACTCTTGACTTTCGGCCGTCTTGTGTGTGTGTGTGGGCTGGTCTCAGTGCACGAGTAATTTCTTTCGGCTCGCTGTCGCAGAGCGCATGCGCGTCTCTACCGAGACATAAAAGTTAGCCTTTCTGCCGTGATATCGCGACAGGAGGAACGTACTTTCGGCATAGTATGAAGAAATTAGTATATTACACTATTACGGCAGAAAGTTTGAAATTCCTGCACTGCGCGCCATGATCATGGCGCGCAGTTCAGGGCTTTCAAACTACTGCCCGTGTAGTGTATACTATTTTTCTTTATAGCCGGTGGAAAGAACGAAAAATATTGTATATATTACATCGAAAAAAGTTGTTGCCCGCCCCGGCCATTTGCGGCACGAGCGAAGCGAGTGCTGCTGGTCGGGGGGGGGGGGGGCATCAAATAAAAGAAACCAATGTAAACAGTTAAATAAACTTATTTTATTTTATTTATTTTATTCTGTAGATTCTTCAGTTGACATCATTTTGTTGATTAATTACTTATTACTTAATTAAATATAATCGATTTATTTTATGTCCGTCACTTCGAAGTTATATCTTAGTAACATAAAGCGTACACAACTAGCGTAAACAAAACACGTAATGAAAGCAACTTCACGTATCAGTGCGAATGAAAAAGTTTTTGCTCCCGCTGTAACAAAAATATTTGTATCTTTACGTATGTGTGCTTTTGGGTTATATGTGTCTATCTGATCGACGACATACGAATGAAGTTAGCTCTGAGTCATCGCCATCGTCACTGACCAATCAGAAGGCTTATAAGCTCGTTTCAGTATTTCGATATATTTTGATTTCCATTGTGCTATGTTTTTATTAATAATATAAGAGAGGAAGATATTTTGCTGCTTCATAAAAATTATTTGAATCACTATTCCTAATTATCCTTAAACAATAAAATAATAAATGATAAAATAAAATCCCATAATTACCCTTGATTTCTCTGGCGACTTTTTGACCTCCTGGCATTTCCATAGTTTCCTTATTTTCCCTGACCAGTGGTTGCCAAATTGTTCTCAACCTTCCACAAGATTCAACCTTCTAAAGGGCAGACGGTGCAAAACACGAGGATCAACAAATGTATGATCCTACAATGTTACAAGAGACTGCACGAAATTTCTCATAGTTGTGGCCGGGTCAACAGGAAGTCAAGGCTGGTCGGTCACTTGCCTCTGCGATCCTCTTTATAAATAGATATGCATGACTCTCTCTCTTTTCTCTCTGTCCACATCCCCGAGTAGCTGGTATGCCGTATGCACGCACGCTGTGTAAATTGATGGTACAGTTATTTCGTTCTCGTATTATATACAGTGTCCTCTTTCTCGCTTCCATCTCTACATATAATGCCGGATATGCTCGAGCCGACAGTGCATAGAAGATCGAATAGTAACACGTAAAGAAGTGCATTCCTCTAACTACGTACTGATTTTTTTTCTGCCTGTGTTTTTTTTCAGTTTCCATTGTAGCTGGAGCATATCGCGTGTAAAGTGCCTAAGAGGCTCAGAATTGTGTGAGCGTGTTGTTCTCACGTGTCGTCCCCCTAAAGTGTACAAACTAACGAGGGCTACGATGAAGAAGCCTCTTTAGAGTTAAAGCTGTACCAGCATCGCTGACAATGGCACCAATCGATAACTCAGGTTTTAACATAATTATGAATCTGCGTCCTCGTTTCTCGTGCACTAGATTTTTGGCTTAAATCAGCGAAGACGTATTTTTTTAATGGATATAATTTAGCATACTAAATTGTGTGCATTAAAGTTATATAATTTGTTAACATGTTTTGAATACTAATTAATTCGAAGATTCACCACTTAATAATAATAATTATTATTATTGTATTAGAAATGGTAGTCACAATTATAGTCGAGGAAGGATTATATTTCATTCACCGAAATTAAGTCACGACGCTTTTTTGAACTTTTCGTAATGCCCACAATATTGATTTTCGGCCTAATTAGTGAACCTTTGTCTCTGCGAGAAGCTCAGGTTATAACGAGTATTATTGCGTACCGCTGGCGTCTCTGTTCCCCTCGCTCGCCCTCTCTCTCTCCCCCCTTCGCATCCGTGTCCCTATCCCAACAGTCGGAGAATTCAATTAAGGAGACCGGAAGAGCAATTTATATCGATCCGAGAGCGTCAATCGTGTCCCGTCAATTGAACAATATACTGTCTGCGACCTCGAGAATTCCACTCCCCAAACAAAAATTGCCATATTTCCAATATCAATTTGTATCACAATCGAATGGTAATTAATGATATGACATCAAATATTGATTAGATCATGGACAGCAAAAAAAGAAAAAAAAAAGAGTACATGTGCCTTCGTGCTGATTACTAAATATCGGCACAAGTTTCAGACAGAATTGCGCATTAATTCAATGAAAAAATATTAAAAATATACTTTAACAGGATTTAATAGCTATGAACAAATATTTTATCAAAATAAGCAATTTAGTATCTCATTTCATTACAATTCTGTTCAAAATAATAATCGCCAATTTAATATTCAACTCAAACAAAAAAAAATACAGAACACAAACATGTTTCGTAGTCAAATAATTATAACTAAATTGTAATAAAATAATCATACATCGAAATAATTTTTTTTTTACCTCGATGAAGTCTATATATTTTATTGAAGCAACAGTTATGTTCTTGTTTCGATAAATAAACGATCAAAAACACTGCGATTTCGTAAATAAAACTATTTCTATTTTTTTTTTTTCTCGGTGCAGTCTTTCCCGTTTGTCGGTCTTATTAGGTGGGCGAAATTTTCTTCGTCGTTGACCGCGCGGTTGGTTGCCTCTCGGACGCGCCAGGTGAGATCGGTAATCGCAAATGCGTTGACATTTTTGTGCGTTCGTGTTGACCGCCTATTTGTATGGAAGAAGAGAATGTGGAGGGGGCCGGTTTCCCAGTCATCGTTGCCGTCGTCGTCGTTGTCGTCGTCGTCGTCGTCGTCGTAGTCGTCGTAGCAGAGCACGTAGTCACTCGTTCACTTTGCACGAGGTATAGAGAGCCCCGAGTATGCTGCCTTGCCCGGTGCGGATGAATGAGGGGCAGAGGGAAGGGAGGGACCGAGAGTAAGGAGGCCAACGGCCTTGACCTTGTCCGTGGCTTTGCCGCAAAGGGAGAGGGAGAGACAGACGTTTCAACGAGAGAAAGAGAGAGAGAGTGAGAGAGAGGGCAAGAGAAAGACTGCGTATATGTATTATGCGAAACGTCCAAGAACCGAGAATGCAGGTAGACGATTTGATCCCTCGAGTCACACTATTTACCCAAACTCAGTCTTTCTTCTTTCCCGTCCAAAACTCCTACGACGATAATAATAATTTTGTAAATTTTCTTTTTCAAAGCACGTCTTTGCAGTAGGTTGTAGAAAAATTAAATAAACCCATTTTTTTTTTCTCAATCGCTCGATGCTTTAACAAAATATTTTTTAAATTACACTTTTCAAAATACGGCAAAATTTCTTCAAGTTACATTTCGAAGCGTAATTTTTTTTTTCGGAATTTTCAAATTCACATTGAAGAATATATATTGAAAATATCATGTTGCATGAATCATGATAAGATAAATACTGTATTACGTAGAATAAAAAGGTTTCACCAATTTCCGAAAATTCACTCAAAAATAAAAAATAAAATTCCGCCTCCCACTCTCGAGTATAATTGAAAATAATTTTCCGGTGTTTTGTACACAAAAAAAAATTCTGGCAATCGATATCAACAAATACCTGAATTTAATAAATACGAAATAGTTTTTAGTTAATTTAGGCGCCTCTTAAACTTAATAATCTGAGGCCTCTTTTTGTAGCTCTGGTACATTATATTTATTTATATTATATAAATATATATTATTAAATAATATATATTATTTATATTATATATATTATATTTAGTTATACTCAAACATGAGCGACAATTTTATTTTTTTGTTCTCCGTGCATTTGTTTATTGATTTAAAAAAAAGTAAACACATTAATATACGGTTCTCGCAGCATGCAAGAGTTTGCACGCAGTATTTCTTTTCTTCTATTCAAATAATGCTATTCTGCTGTAAAAATTCCCCATCCCTCGGCATTTATTGCTAAATATTATTGCCTTCCTTTCTCTAACTTTATTGCCGACATTATTATTTATCAACCATTTTATCGTTCATGATAGTTCGTTAAATTCCATACTTGGAAAGACAATGGTGTAGGAGAGCGTATAGTGCACGTAGTAAGAAATTGCTGGACATTCCGCTGACGGCGTTAGATGAGGAGGAAAGTGAAGCAAGGTCGCCCTGTCGAAAGATCGATACGGGACGTCGAGGTCGTTCGACTTGCGTCCATACGCGCGAAATAGTTAGAAAAAAATTTGTTATCGATCGATATTTTTCGTATCAAACCATCAAGAACTCTCGAAAAGAAAAAAAAAAAAAGAAAATAAAATAAATCGTGTGTCATGCTCCTCTCGAAATTCCCCGATTTACCTCTACAATATTGCCGCATTGTGTTACTGCAAAAATAAGCGGGGGTGAGTGTACTTCTCGTCCCTCTCGCACCTCATATTCACTGGGAATATTGGACGAGATACCCTCTTCTTTTCTTTGGCGCACCCTACGTCGCTGCAGGGTCGTGCACTCTTCTTCTTCTTCTTCGTGTTCTCTCTCGTACTCTGCTTAACTACCGATCGTTCGTTCCTTTTCCGGTTCGTCCCTTCGCGTAGTCTCGTGTGTCTCTCGATCCACCCGCAGCGGTTCTCAGACTGCAATTTTCTTGGGCAGGGCTGCCAACCTCGAGAAAATAATGCGACTATGGCGCCATTATTCGAACGCGGCGAAACTACCGTAAGTTTGTCTCTTTCGCTCCCTCGACAACTTGTCTCTTGCTCGTTTGTTCAGTCAGGTCGATGATTCTCGGTTGTTCGTCATGGGGGCGAGTTACCAACAAGGGTTGAGCACACACACGAGGCTGGAGCGTGACGCCCGATAACGCGTGCTGCTGCCGAGTGGACGACGGCGCAGACGGGCGCGGCTGCAAGCAAAATTCTCCCCGCACCGCACCGCAAGCGTCCACCACCGCTTCACCTTGTGGCGTGGCGGTACGGCGCCTCTCGCGGCCACTACACTCAGTTTCGGGCCAAGATGGGCGAACCTCGCCGGCCAGTAGTAGCTTAGACTCTACCTACAAGACAACACACACACCCAATTATTCCCAACGAACAAGTATACTATAACAAAAATATAGTTGAAGAATTATTTAAAAAGGAAGAAAGACTTGATAATAACAAAGAAAAAAAAACATAGCTCGCAGGGCGAAGAACCGCCGTGTAAAAACGATAGGAAGAAAAAAAAACACAACGTAACGAAGAATTAATGTAAAGTAATAGAAGAACGTTGGTGGGGTGCATCGAGTAGTGTAAAGTCGAGCTTAGAGAGGAAGCCAAAAATTCTACGTGCAAGAGGACGAAGCTGAAGATCGTCGAGAGCCAGTAGCGCGCGAGAGAAGCCCGCTACGCTTCTCCGTCTCTATCTCCGGCTCTCTCCTTTTGCCAGTGTTTCACAGTTTTTAAAGAGAAGCAAGATTGTGTGTCGGAAGCCGTGGAAGAACGACGAGCCGAGTGTACGTGAAACGCGGAGAGCCTATAGAGCCCACGAAGATCGACCAACGGAGTTGAGAATCGTGCATCAGCGTTATATGTAACCGAAGAAAATACTACTAAAAAAGGCTCAGGAAAATTCGCAACGTAGCGGACATTTCGCGAATTAACAACACTAAAAATCGAAAAAAAGGAAACAAATAAACTACGAGAAGAATAAGGAGCGAAGAACACGACGTGTAGAGGAAGAAGAAGAAGAATTATTTATTAAGCCGGATTCCGAATTCTATTTTTGTAACGAGGATGTACCAGTAGTGGTGGTGTCTCGGTGCGGTGTGCATGTGTGGCTGTCGTTATATATCGTATAATACGCCAGCGAAAGAGACAGAGACAAGAGAGGCCCAGAAGAGATCATCGACTCTCTCTCTCTCGCTTCCTCTCGCTCTGTAGTGTGCGTGCGTGTCACTACTGTGTGTTGATTCGTGTGCCAGAACGAGATATCGCGGATGGATGAGTTTTCATTGATACGATTTCATCGAATAATCACCGAAGAGAACTACACAAATTTCGAGCTAAGAATATAACGTGTTTTTGTGCAAATATTTTCAGCGGACTCACGAATCCGAGGATAAAAAAGCATTTTTCATAGACACATAGAGGACTTTCGAGTTGAGGAAGAGAGCACAGAGTTAAAAGGGCCGACACACCCTCGCTCACTCTTCCATATCCTCTTCCCCACACACGCCCCTCTAGGCGACGCAATCACTCTTGCATTCTTCCATATTTGAAAAGAACAAAAAAACGTCACACTAATTGGAGTACAGGTAGTGCATCAAAATCTCTGCCATAGTTGTCTGACCCGTTCGATCGAACTGCCACGACTGCTACTTGATTATTTTCGTTGGATCGAACGGAATATAAAAGGAAAAAGGATATTGTCTGAAATAGAAGAGGAAGAAGATCTCTCTCGCAGGAGCCGGTAGAGAGAGAGCATATCGTGTCGTCGAGTGTTCCTGGTGGTGGTAATAGTGTCTGTGTGTGTGAGTGCCTATCTGTGTGTGGTGCTTGCACCCATTCGCGTTCACCCGTTGCCGGCGGTCCTCTCTTTCTCGTAGCTGCTGGCTCTCCACCACCTCCTCCACCTCCTCTGCCTCGACGTCGTCGTTCCTCCTGCGTTCTCCTCGGCGGCACTACCGCCGCTCCGCCCCGTGCTGTATTCTCTCGCTCTGCTCGTGGCTCGTTCGTCGGCCGATCGGTGTGCAAATTCGTTGGTTTCTACGTGACGTGACCGAAAGAGAGAGGGAGGGAGATAGAAGAGGAGTGAAAGAGAAAGAGAGAGAGAGAGAGATAAAGAACGCGCGGAGAGTCTCGCGCAGCACCAGCAGCAGCACCAGCAGCAGTAGCACCGAGTAACAGCAGTGGAGTAGAAGTAGTAGAATTATATTAGAGTATAAGTATAGTGTTGCGGTGCGTGCGCCCGAGTGTCTGTGTGTTCAAACTGTGTGTGGCTGTTTGTGTGTTACGCGCGTGCGTCGGTGTTTCGGTTATATATATTTTTTTCTTTTCCTCTCGTTTCGTTTCGCTCGCCGACTGGTGCGTGCATCTCTCTCGCTGCTGTGGTCACACGTCGAGTGTGCGTCGACGACGTCGACGCGAGCGACGAGAAGTGTGTATTGGGTAGCCGCCGCGGCTATCGCCCCGATAACCGGAAAGTTTAAGCCAGCGG
This sequence comes from Ephialtes manifestator, assembly GCA_963970395.1. Classification (NCBI taxonomy): domain Eukaryota; kingdom Metazoa; phylum Arthropoda; class Insecta; order Hymenoptera; family Ichneumonidae; genus Ephialtes; species Ephialtes manifestator. Next base: position 3,362,847 of record OZ019979.1, read on the forward strand.
ACAACCTCCACAGGACACACACACACACACATACGAACGTAATTACAGAAAAAACAATATATAATTCGCAAGTAACGTGAGACAAAAAAAAATCCCGAAATATCGAAGAGGGAAGAAAATCAGTGAGTTACTTGAGTTTTTTTGAGAGATCAGGACAGGGGAAGTGAGGTGAGCGTTGCCAGCTGCGCCACGAGACACACGAGATCAGCAGCCGCAGCAGCAGCCGCAGCAGCAGCGCGAGACTCGCCAAGCATGTCCGTGAGGATGGAGAACGTAGCGGCTCCGAGGAAGCTCCAGTACAAAATGATGGTAAGTAAAGCTAGACAATCGTCCTCCACGTCAAATCCCAGTTTCTTTTCTTTTTTTTTCAAACCTATGCTTTTATATATTTTTTTAAATTCATAATTATCCGCTTAAATTGAGTTAAATATTTTTCTCGGAATTTAAAATTTGAAAGAAGTTTTTTCAGGTCTACGAAACAGAGTGATGTGAGAAAAGCGAAAACGTTGATGTTTGGCCCATGGGGGCGGCCGATGGCCATAGATCCTCGCGGAACCGGCGTAGTTTGACAGCTTGCCGCGGGGCGTCTGCTGTCCCACCCAATCCCTCCATCTCTCTCTGTCTCTCGATTTGTACATCCATCTCTCTTGTCTCAACTCGCTCTCCTTTTCCCCTACCCAGGGATAGAGCACCGTCATGTGCCCTCCCTTCATCCCTCGTTTCCACTCTCCTTCCATGCCGGCTGGCTGCGTGCACGTCGTCGTCTCGTCGCTCTCCCTCCCCTCTGACGGCCGGCGTCGACGCACACCGAAGCACCAGCCAGTGCACACGTATGCATGGCTAAACCAGAAAGAGATAGAAAGAGGCACAGGCCAATGCCTCGATACGTGTGTATGTGCGCCACGCATGCACGCACACGAGCGCAGCAGCTGCGTCGTACATTCGCACCAGTGGCAACGGAGCGTTCGTAGTCGTATGCTCTCGTCCACCGCATTCTTTTCTATCTCTCTCTCGCTCTACTACGGACTCTACTCGTCCCGTTCGCCGAGCCTCCTACTCTTTTTCCTCCTTCAATCCTCGCGTCGACGCTCGGAAAACAAGTGCGAATCTCAGTTATCGCGAGCGATGCGCGATCCCCGACTGCATTCCCCGAGTACGAGACTACAAGTTGAGAGAAATGAGAGGCTTTGGGTAGATATAGTGTCCAGAGGCGACACCAGTCACTTCTCTTAAGCCTCACGGTATGCACCTGGAAAAATGGGCGACCTCGTTAGATTCCGCAACATCGAGAGATTCCGGCTTCCGGTCTCACGGGACTACGCTCGATAGGCCAGACAAACCCGTTCGCTTCTCGTCGGGGCTTGAAGTATATCCGCTGATGGATGAGAGAGCTCTGGGGGTAACCACAGCTCTCTGGTCGAAAAGGAAACATATGGCCAAGCGATTCTTCGCTTTCCTACAAGAGCCGTATAGATATTTCTTTTCCTACGCTGTTGCCGCTGATCGCACTCACGTGGGACCACGTGAGCGCATGGAGCTCGGGGCGTGAACCCGAATCGTTGTCGGCGGACTACGGCTGCGGGGGGGATTCGCTCTATTCGCTTAGAGCGCGGCAACCCGAGCACCGTACAGCATCCCCCCCGGGCGCATCTCCGGACGTCCGATGACCCTGAATCACCTAACCCTCCTCTCATTCAGATAGTTCTTCTATGCCCGGTTATATTTTTTACCATTTCGGCTGGTTGTTCTCTTTTCGGAAATGAACGAGACATGGCACTTTACTGAAGGGAAAAACTATCATATCTTTTATGCCGGTTTTGGTATATTGTAACGGAAATTGCAGAAATTACAGCAATTTTCACGGACATTCCTCTGACAATTTTCTTCAAATTTTCGGTGGCTCAGACTACCAAAACATTCGACAGTTTTCCTCACCTATATGACGATTTATATCAAACCCTGCTCCGCGTGAAGCGGCTGAAGGATTATCCCATTAAAACGATGAACGGACTGTCTATTTCTGAGATTATGATCACGGAAATATTATTTGAATCGTGATAACTGGATATTCACGCAAATTCCATAAATCAATCCAACTCGAAGAGATTCTTCGATTTCAATATAGACCATGAAACGGGGTGCACTAAATTTCCGGTGTTGAGTACGGGTACCGTCAACTATGTATGAAGCTTACTCTAGAGGATATTGGAAATCCTGTGTGAGATGGAATTGAAAAGAGAGAGAGGGGAGCGAGATGCTGACTGCTGCAGTTTCGTTATACGTACGCGTGAGGGACCATTAATATTTTATAATCCTCGTACGTGGTGCGGAGGGGCGCGAGAGAGAATTGTGAAACGCATCCCCTTGACTCGTTGTGAGTCTCGTTCGTCGGGCGAGAGACGACGACGATGAAGAAGAGCAAGACAGACGAGGCGTGTTGGCCGAGGGGACGATACTCTCGGCGCGTGCGTAGATCCTCTTCGCGCGCATGCGGGCCTCCTCTTCTTCTTCTTCTATGCCTTTGCAGCTTCGCTCTCTTCTCCGCTGTTGCACCACGTCTACGGAGATCCCAAGAGATCGGGCGTCGCGCCACCTTTTCTCCTCCACCTATGTACCGCCTTTTCCTGCGTTTAATACCGAGTTACTATGGAGGAGAACGACGGCCACTCGTCCCTGTTAAACAACTTGCCAAGAGCAACAACAAGATTAACCTCTATGAGCACATTCACTTAACTCTGGTCATGGACGAGCTTTGGGCCGTTTTTCCTCCGTCTTTGACACGGGAAACTAGAACCTACGACTTGGACCATGATATAGTGTCTTCAGGAGTGCAATAACCTGGAAAAGCTGGAAAGGAAATGGAATTCTTTTGAATTTCCCGATATTTTTATTTTAATTCTCCAGACACGTGACGTTTTCTTAGACCCTTGTGTACTGTCTTTTCCTGTGGGTAAGAAGAAGTTACGGTGGAGGATCCCGAGGCTAGTTGTCGCGATTAACCAAGTTGCCAATAGCAAAAACGAGTCTAACGTCTATGAACGCATCCTCTCAACTCCGGCCATAAACGATCGTGGTTTTGACTTTTTGTCATCGTCTTTGGCTCGAGAGTGTAGACTACGAGTTGATCTACGATATACTATCTCCAGAGATTCCGGGAACCTGGAAAACCGAGAAAAGTCAGGGAATTGATCTAGACCTGAAAAAACCAGGAAAAAGTCAAAGGTTCGAATATGTTTAGACTAAAATTCCATTCCTCGCGCCTTTTAGAATCCAATATATGAGGATAATCCGGTTCCTACTAATACTAAACAATCGGACTAAGTAACACGCAAGAAATCTCCACTTTTACGTAGCGGAGTCGTAAAATTTGCTCTATGGTATTAGTGGAGTAAAAGGGCTAAACAACACTGAGAAACTGAGTAAAGATGAAAGCAGATAAATGCCAGACCAAACGGCATAAAAGTCATACTATGTCTGAGTTATGCAAGCATATAAAATATGTACGATCTAGTAGAGTCATAAACATGTTATGGCAAAGCTTACACTTAAAAAATTTTAACGGGTTCTAACCTAAGCAAAAACAAGTCTCTTCTACTCTCAAATGTGAAGAACCTCCTAAAGATAGAGATTTTAGGACTGTTGCCAAAATGGTCGAAAAGTGCCCAAATCATTGACCTCAGGTTATATTGTTCTAAATACCCTTCGTAAATTATAATTGGTACAATACGCCACTTTCAAAGGGTCTAAAAACCTTGTCTCACTCTGGAAATTCTAATTGGAGAACATAACATAAGAATTTCAGTCCACGATTTTCTCTGTTCACATCAAATGCTTAACAACCGTCATTTCCGGAGGCTTTTGCGAAGGGTCATGACCCTTAACTAACTCGGCTAGACTGCTCACATTTAGACTTCAAAGAGGGTTTAAACGTTGAGGAAAAATTTTTGCGGAATTCCAGTGCTCAAATTTAGTGGTAAGCGTGCGCCTCTGTGAGGATTCGTCGCTGTTGTAGTAGTTTTACGATAAGAGACCAAGAGAGTGCGGATAAATGGCAGGGTGCCTTGCGTCGTCACTGTAAACGCGTAACGAGATGCATTGGCACGCCTGTAGCTCTCTCAATGAACAAAGGTTAAGACTCGAGTAGGGAAGAAATGTGCGATTCGCCAATCGACGCTTTGTGCCCTCCGCATTTTCTTACGCCTTGTCGATTCTTGAGATAGTCCATGGGATGCAAGCAAATGCCTTTTATTCCACCTCCTCGTATCCAGCTTAATAATCGGAGTCTCAAAGACATAACTTTCATCAGCTCGGCTGCATATTCCAGTCCTAGTCTCTTATAGGCGTCGACTTGAGAAATGTTGCCGAGACAATTGGAAGCGATTTGTCTCAATCTCTTTGATTTATTCCAAGAATCTTTAAGCGCACGCGTCTGGGACCATTTTCAAGACGCACACCCCAAGGTATATCGAGTTGCGAGGGTTGAAAATGCCGGCTGCCTCTCTATATATATCTCTCTTTCCGCTTGGCTTTCCACCCCCGCACTTTCGGAAGGGTGAGACTCTGTCGACGTCGGGTTCGGTTGGAACTGCTGCTGCTGCTGCTGCTGCTGCTGCTGGAGGAGAGTGAGAACGGGTAGGAGCGAGATAGCGAGTAGGCGGTGCAAGAATATCGATTATTTGTGGTTGCGGCATGCTGCGCCCGTTTTATGAACGTTGTGCCGACGCCGACGGCGCGTATACGCCCGAGCTCTCTGACGTCGACGACGTTCTGTATTGTAAACTATCCCTCTAAAATTCTGAAGCTATGTTATAGTAGCTGTATCTTCATCCATCTCTCTTTCTCTCTCTGGACAAACCATCCCTCCCCACATTTCTCGTCCATCTCGTCCCCCTAACTTCCTCTGACGTCCGCTCGTCCCGCAGTCATAACTTCCTCTCGATATCTCGTTCCGGTACTCAACCTTCCATCCGCAATCCTAAATCCCAAACTGCGATTGTCGCTCAATTCTAATGCACTCGAATTCTGGTGTTTACAACGCGGAGTCAAGGTGGTCCTTTTTGTATCGCCTAGTTAAATATGCAGACCATGTAATAATGATAATAATAAAATTAAATAATTCTTCTCACGCATATCATAATTAATTGTTGAAAGTGATGAATTTGAAAATATCGGAAATTGAAGTTAGACGCTATTTTTTCCGTTTGCGTCGCCATTTTGAAGACGTTTGTAACACAAAAGCGAATTGAATCGATTCACTCATTTATCTTTTGATATTTGAGAATATTATTCAGTTAAGGTAGTATGAGCGGAGTACCTAGTCAATGGAAAGTCCATATTTTTTATTATGGGGAAAAAACGAAGTATCACACATTTCGCTATTTTAAAAATCACAATATAAAAAGAGAAAAATTATGAAGTGTGTGTGATGATAAGGTGTGTATATTTATAAAACGGTAGTAGTTTAAATAAGAGTGTAATTTGACTCAGATTGTCCAGCCGGCCGCCATTTGGCCAATCAAGGAACGCGTGGCTACTCTATAGTCAACTGTTTTCCGGCAGTTTGATGCCGGTTCGCAAAAAGTCGTCAATTCAATCGATGACATCTATTCGAAATATTCGGTAACATATATTTTTTAAGGGACGTACGTGTTCGTAGCAGTTTTCTCGGTATTTCGAGCTTTTATTTACGGAGGTGTCTGAATTTGAAGAATGGTTATTCGGTCCCAAAGTGTGGCAGTACTACGATATCCGAGGCCCCAATATTTGACACTGGTTTCCGGTAGTACTTTTCATAAGGAACAAAAAAGTTCATATGAACTATAGTCCTATCTCTTTTAGTTTCCGAGATATGGAATTTTTAAGATTTTAATATAGATTTTAATATATCGGGGGGCTTCGCCCCCCGAACCCCCCGAACAGGGGCTTCGCCCCTGCACCCCACCGGGGGCTTCGCCCCTGGACCCCGCCGAAATCTTCGTCCGCGAACCCGAATATAATTTTTTTCAGCATTTTTAAACGACAATACAATGTCGATCCCAGACTAGAAAAAATGGACACTTGGGCACTAATGGGTTAAGGTTCTCCAGGGTTCCGATTCTCGTTAGGTTCTTTGAAGTTCTATAGATTCTTTTGGGTTCTTTTAGGTTTTTTAGATTCTTTTAGGTTCTTTAGATTCATTAGATTCATTTAGGTTGATTTAAGTATTTTAGATTAGGTTCTTTTAGGTTTGATTTTCATCCTTTTTCTATATTTACAATCAATAACCTCATAGACTTGTAAATATTAAGTTTCATTGAAATAAAGTTATTTTTTAAATATTTTTTCTGCCATATTGGATCCGCCATTTTGAATTTTTGAAAGTCATTGAAAGGCATCCTCAATAATCACAATCTACCAAATTTAAATCAAATCGTACAGAAAAGTTACACACGAAGATGTCACATATTTTTACCAAATAAAATTTTTAAAAATTCATATCTCGGAAACTAAGGCAGTTAGGACCATAGTCCATATGAACTTTTTTACTCCCCACGAAAAGTACTACCGGAAACCACCGTCAAATCTTGGGGCCTCGGATATCGTAGTATACCCCAAAGTGTTATCAGGGCAATTTCCGTATATAACATGTACTAAATTTCCCAATTTTGCACATTAACTATTATTGTAAATGGTCGGTTAAATGGTTTGAAATTTTACAGACAGCATCCTCTGAACCTATTCTATAGCACATTAAAAAATCACTTTTCTCTCTGATCGTGAGGTTTGTGCTCATACTACCTTAATACTTTTTTTTTACGTATAGACGAAATCCGAATATTTCAGTAATAATTTTAGGATATTCGTTATTATTTATATTAATCGTTGTTTTTATTATACATTGAAAATGTGGCTGTCATCACTTATTTCTTATAAATGCCAGTTGTTGATTTTATTCTGCTGCTTATTATTGTATATTCAACGCAAATTGGATTAATGTAGCTATCTAATATTCACACTGATGAAAGGACTACCTCAACACTCGACTGCAATGCACAACAAAAATTCTCCATTCTAAATCCAATAAAATTGAATATTAAAAATTGCACTTTCCGAAATTACCAAATATGCTACATTGGCATAGATAAAGATTTAATGTACAATTTGATTCTAGACGTAAAAAAACCTTTTTTAACTAATTAAATAAAAACGATGTAAAATCCCATTATCCTTCGAAATAAAAAATTTAAATTATACAAGATTTTAATAAAAACCAGAAAATATTCTTCGTTGGCAGTTGAAGAATTTAATGAAGAAATTGGTATTGTACGAATAAACGCCATATTATTTAGTGCTTGTTTTGAAATTAGAACTATGTGCGGGTGAATATTCCGAATGGTATTTCAAGTTTCCGGACGATAAAACATACTGAAACAAAAGGAAAGACTACGAGCGCTTGCAAAGACCATGGAGAAACGTTATCGCGTGAGGACCGTACACCACCAGGCTGCTGGTGCACCGGTGCATTCCAATCACGACGGCGACGGTTGCATCGCCGCCGTACCGCTGTGCATTTATCAGGAGGGCCGGCCGGTCCGCCGGCCGGTGTACGCGCGTACACTCTCAGGCCTCCGCGTTAACGGTATCGGAGAAAGTTTCGCGCATGACGCCATCTCCACTAACCAGGCTGTATCCGTATGTGTGTGTGTGTGTACTGCAACGGTGCTGCACTAGGTCGAAGGGCTTATTCATCCTCCTTTTTTTCCTACAAATAATGGTGTAAAATGAGAAGAATTCTGCGCGACAAAAAATACAATATCCTTTTACGAATCCATATTTTCAGTAGATGTTACAGAAAACGATCAGATTATAACAGGAATATTTTTTATCGTGTCAAATTCCTTTCCTGAACAACGCGCAAAATTGTACAAGCTAAAGAATTCGTATTTGCAGACTTTTTTTTTAATAAAGGGGCTATAGAAATAATGGTTTCTTATCGTGTAAAATTCCTCTCCTAAGTGACGCGAAAAATTGCATTCTTAAGAGTCAACATTTCCTGTAGTTATATTTTAAAAAGGAGATTATAATAGGGACAATATCTTATCGTTCTGCAAATTTTAGAGATTAACTTGTAACTTCCTTAATTTTTGACTCACCAAATTTTTCCAGTGTTCAAAATTATCGGCAATGATTGCTCGAACTTATAATGAGTCACAAAAAAATTGCCGGTCTTACATTTATACATTCCAAGGCACAAAGAAATAAATGGATAAAGTAATTTCTAATATTTTTCTTTTCAATTTCGTTTTTTTTTTCTAATTTTTTAAGTAAAGAAATGTATGCGTATGTTTTTAATTTTTTACAGTTTACTAAAATGTAAATTCAAAATAAAATTAATATTCGCGATATGATTGTAACAAAGTGTCTTTCCGAGTATCGGCCGCGCCCTAAACGCTTGAAAATACATTTTCACGGTCTACGGTGACATAGAGGAATGTAGAAACGAGGAGACACAGCCCCCAACGAGAAATCAGATAAGAAGGAAGCCTAGGCCAAGTTGAATCATCGTGTTTCAAAGTCTTGACCTCGGAGAACGAGAGAGCGAGAACGCGACGCGATACACTCGGGTGCTGCTCGCTCGCGCGATTCAACTCCCGGTTTAAAACTCTACACGAACATCGAACGCAGTGACTGTGCTCCGATGACCAGTCGACGACGACGTTGCCGGTGCTCGCTGCTACCTCTTAGCCGTTTCGTAACAGTAAAACCGTCGCACCGTTTTTCCTCGCTTCAACTAAACTGTTGCGAACCATACATTTCGATTAAGGCTTGGACTGAGTGCACTCATCATTCCTAACACTGTCGGCCTCTTCGATACAAACGAGAATAATAAAACCTATTGTTTTCATCTTCATCTACAATTCTTCGACCTTGACGCTCGCTTTATTTCCAAGAAATGCAATACCGAGACCTTGAGGACATGAGGAAAACGACCTTCATGCTCAGTGAATTAAGAATGTTGCAACGCGCTATCTAAATTAATGCCATTTTTTTCTCATCGTTTCTACAAAATTAGATCCGTTGAATTATAATAAGATTATCATCAATCTGTCAATATTTTTATAAATATATTATTGGGAATTTTTCTATGGGTTCTAGATACAATTAAAAATTAATAGGAAATACAATCCAATTTACTTTTGCTTCCTCATCGAAAAAATTTTCGTGTGTGTGTGTGTGTGTGTGTGTGTGTGTGTGTGTGTGTGTGTGTGTGTGTGTGTGTGTGTGTGTGTGTGTGTGTGTGTGTGTGTGTGTGTGTGTGTGTGTGTGTGTGTGTGTGTGTGTGTGTGTGTGTGTGTGTGTGTGTGTGTGTGTGTGTGTGTGTGTGTGTGTGTGTGTGTGTGTGTGTGTGTGTGTGTGTGTGTGTGTGTGTGTGTGTGTGTGTGTGTGTGTGTGTGTGTGTGTGTGTGTGTGTGTGTGTGTGTGTGTGTGTGTGTGTGTGTGTGTGTGTGTGTGTGTGTGTGTGTGTGTGTGTGTGTGTGTGTGTGTGTGTGTGTGTGTGTGTGTGTGTGTGTGTGTGTGTGTGTGTGTGTGTGTGTGTGTGTGTGTGTGTGTGTGTGTGTGTGTGTGTGTGTGTGTGTGTGTGTGTGTGTGTGTGTGTGTGTGTGTGTGTGTGTGTGTGTGTGTGTGTGTGTGTGTGTGTGTGTGTGTGTGTGTGTGTGTGTGTGTGTGTGTGTGTGTGTGTGTGTGTGTGTGTGTGTGTGTGTGTGTGTGTGTGTGTGTGTGTGTGTGTGTGTGTGTGTGTGTGTGTGTGTGTGTGTGTGTGTGTGTGTGTGTGTGTGTGTGTGTGTGTGTGTGTGTGTGTGTGTGTGTGTGTGTGTGTGTGTGTGTGTGTGTGTGTGTGTGTGTGTGTGTGTGTGTGTGTGTGTGTGTGTGTGTGTGTGTGTGTGTGTGTGTGTGTGTGTGTGTGTGTGTGTGTGTGTGTGTGTGTGTGTGTGTGTGTGTGTGTGTGTGTGTGTGTGTGTGTGTGTGTGTGTGTGTGTGTGTGTGTGTGTGTGTGTGTGTGTGTGTGTGTGTGTGTGTGTGTGTGTGTGTGTGTGTGTGTGTGTGTGTGTGTGTGTGTGTGTGTGTGTGTGTGTGTGTGTGTGTGTGTGTGTGTGTGTGTGTGTGTGTGTGTGTGTGTGTGTGTGTGTGTGTGTGTGTGTGTGTGTTACACGATCGAAAAATGTAAACCTTTATAACTCGGGAATGCCTTCAGATATCAAGCTGAAATTTGGACCATAGATAGAGGGATCAAGCCTCATCGTTCATACAGATTTCTGTTAAAATCCACTTCATCGTTAAATTATTACGCGTTTTTTAATTATTTGAAAAATGTCTTTTTACGCGATAACTCTTTCAATTTTCGAGATATTGATCTTAAAATTGGTATGAATGTGAGCTTTCATACGCCGGTGATCGCTATTGAATTTGGTTAAGATCGGTTGAACCGATAAAATTTTATGATGTTTTGAATTTTTCAAAAAATTGACATAATCGCTCTATTGTAACTTTTGCAAAACTTAAGATAGCGAGCTCAAATTTTGTATATAAATGAAACAATATTCAGCCATTATATATGTATAATTTAGTGACGAACGGTATGAAATTTTTTATTTTATGGAATGTTGAATTATTTTTTAAAATATATATTATCACATTCACTTTCGAAAACGCTCTAATAATCAAGAAATAACGTAATAACGAAATAGAAAAAGCAAATCCACAACATGTATATTTATCTAATTAAAACAAGGATGCAAAGTAGAACCTTGCACATTGCTTCCTCATTATTTTTCGCTTTTTACAAAGCTCCCTCTATGAGGAAGCAGTATGTTATTCAATTTTGGCTTCCTCATAGAGGTAGCTTTGTAAAACGCGAAAAATAATGAGGAAGCAATGTGCAAGGTTCTACTTTGCATCCTTGTTTATAAATATATTACTATGAATTTTTCTCTGGGTTATAGATACAATTAAATATTAATAGAAAATACAATCCAATTTACTTTTTTTTTTATTGCAGGAAAAGCAGAATCTGCTTTTTTTCTCAAACATGAATAATCTATTAGATTACATTTTCTGTTACCAATTACAGTATTTGAAGGTGTGTCTCGTCATATTAATACCGAGAATTGAAAAAAGTATGAAAAACATATTAAACTCGGATTTAAGTAGTGGAAAAAGAGCTTGAATCTCAAAGAAAAAAATAAAATCACAGGCACGAAGGTAGGAAGTGGTCACGAGATAGAAAAATTATATGTCTCGCGTTTCCGTTCTGTGCGGCTTTACTGTTCCTCTCATGGCACGTCCGCCGTTTCTGATCGCAAGCAGGACACGTTGCACGAACGCATCATTCATGAGTTTGTCATGCATTATGCTATATAACGTTGCTGATTGCGACGGTGTCGAATGACTTTGAGGATCGGTCAGAGAGCATAAAAGAGTAATATAACCGAAGATGCACGGGCTTCGAGTTTCTGCACGTGGTTTAATGTCCAGTGGCAACATCAAACAGCGACTACCTTGTTTTTCTGTGTGTCTCGTGCCTCCTTAAGGAGCTTCAAACGAGCTATAGAAAATTTATGGGTTTTTTAAACAGCTTCACACTTTCCTGAAATATCAAAAATTTAAAAATAACATTCTTTTTTAATTTCTTCATTTTGAATTATAAAAAATTTTCCGGCATGAATGTGGAAAAAAAAACAGCTTTTTTCTCAAAATTAGGGAAGTTGTAATTTTTTTTTTAATTCCCACTCGAATCTATGGCATTTTGGTAATTTTTTCTTTATCTCAAAAAGAAATTTTTCCAAATTTTTTACTTACCGTTTTATTTTACAAAAGTACGAAGAAGTTGAAAAATCCATAAATTTCCTATAGCTCAAAAAGAAATTTTTCCAAATTTTTGGCTTACCGTTTTATATTACAAAAGTACGAAGAAGTTGAAAAATCCATAAATTTCCTATAGCTCAAAAAGAAATTTTTCCAAATTTTTGGCTTACCGTTTTATTTTACGAAAGTACGAAGAAGTTGAAAAATCCATAAATTTTCTATAGCTCAAAAAGAAATTTTTCAAAATTTTTGGCTTACCGTTTTATTTTACAAAAATACGAAGAAGTTGAAAAATCCATAAATTTCCTATAGCTCAAAAATAAATTTTTCCAAATTTTTGGCTTATAGTTTTATTTTACAAAAGTAGGAGGAAGTTGAAAAATCCATAAATTTCCTATAGCACAAAAAGAAATTTTTCCAAATTTTTGGCTTACCGTTTTATTTTACAAAAGTACGAAGAAGTTGAAAAATCCATAAATTTCCTATAACTCAAAAAGAAATTTTTCCAAATTTTTGGCTTACCGTTTTATTCTACAAAAGTACGAAGAAGTTGAAAAATCCATAAATTTCCTATAGCTCAAAAAGAAATTTTTCCAAATTTTTGGCTTATCGTTTTATTTTACAAAAGTACGAAGAAGTTGAAAAATCCATAAATTTCCTATAGCTCAAAAAGAAATTTTTCCAAATTTTTGGCTTACCGTTTTATTTTACAAAACTACGAAGAAGTTGAAAAATCCATAAATTTCCTATAGCTCAAAAAGAAATTTTTCCAAATTTTTGGCTTATCGTTTTATTTTACAAAAGTACGAGGAAGTTGAAAAATCCATAAATTTCCTATAGCTCAAAAAGAAATTTTTCCAAATTTTTGGCTTACCGTTTTATTTTACAAAAATACGAAGAAGTTGAAAAATCCATAAATTTCCTATAGCTCAAAAAGAAATTTTTTCAATTTTTGGCTTACCGTTTTATTTTACAAAAGTACGAAGAAGTTGAAAAATCCATAAATTTTCTATAGCTCAAAAAGAAACTTTTCCAAATTTTTGGCTTACCGTTTTATTTTACAAAAGTACGAAGAAGTTGAAAAATCCATAAATTTCCTATAGCTCAAAAAGAAATTTTTCCAAATTTTTGGCTTATCGTTTTATTTTACAAAAGTACGAAGAAGTTGAAAAATCCATAAATTTCCTATAGCTCAAAAAGAAATTTTTCCAAATTTTTGGCTTACCGTTTTATTTTACAAAAGTACGAAGAAGTTGAAAAATCCATAAATTTCCTATAGCTCAAAAAGAAATTTTTTCAAATTTTTGGCTTATCGTTATATTTTACAAAAATACGAAGAAGTTGAAAAATCCATAAATTTCCTATAGCTCAAAAATAAATTTTTCCAAATTTTTGGCTTATCGTTTTATTTTACAAAAATACGAGGAAGTTGAAAAATCCATAAATTTCCTATAGCTCAAAGAGAAATTTTTCCAAATTTTTGGCTTACCGTTTTATTTTACAAAAATACGAAGAAGTTGAAAAATCCATAAATTTTCTATAGTTCAAAAAGAAATTTTTCCAAATTTTTGGCTTACCGTTTTATTTTATATAGGAAATTTATGGATTTTTCAACTTCTTCGTATTTTACCGTTTTATTTTACAAAAATACGAAGAAGTTGAAAAATCCATAAATTTCCTATAGTTCAAAAAGAAATTTTTCCAAATTTTTGGCTTATCGTTTTATTTTACAAAACTATGAAGAAGTTGAAAAATCCATAAATTTCCTATAGCTCAAAAAGAAATTTTTCCAAATTTTTGGCTTACCGTTTTATTTTACAAAAATACGAAGGAGTTAAAAAATGCATAAATTTCCTATAGATAATTTGCAATAATTAAATACTTTTGCCTTAGAGAATAAAAAAAAATCTTTTTTTCAAAGTTCGAAAGATAAACAAGTGAGATATCTGTCAATAAATATCAGCAGTTCGGATCTGATTTACTTCCCCTTAATGCGAGTATTTTCCGCACAGCGGTAACAAGCGACTGATGCAGGACGACTAACCTGTTAGCACGCATACGCGGTTTGCTGGTTGGTGCACACAACTCTGCCTGCGACGGCAACGACGAGTACAGAGTCAAGTTCATTCAACGACAATGTCGTCGATTCGTGTTCCGTACTCGTCGTCGCGCCTTCATACCCTCAAACGCACTCGACTTCTCGATTGATGCATTATGCACCTACGTTACGATCACTCGCGTTTCGAAGTGTCTTATTCACACCTGCAAAACAATTATGATTATGGTAATACGAGATGTTTTGAGTACAACACATTTTATGATTTTCTAGTGCTTTTCTAGTCATCTTGATATACATTTTATAAAATGCATTTATAAAATTATAAATTTATAAATTTATTTTAAAAATGTCCATATGCCTCTCTGACATATTTTAAATTAATTTTGAATATTCATATCAATGAATTACTATTTTTTAATTAAAAATTGTAATTATTATGATATTTGAAACGAGAGGTAGTAAAATTAATAAGACGTGCATTTTCTATTTAAGAATAAATAGATATTTAATAGTAAACATCTATTTATTAGCGTATATTTGATCGATACTGCATATAAAATTGATAAAGGCTTTTGAAATGAATATGCAATTTGCGGTCATTAAATATTCATGCGAAGAATTTAAAAAGAAATAAACACACAAATACTTAACGTGCAGTAATTTTTTCTAATTGTAGAATATTTTTCAATAACTTTGCAAAGATTTCTTAGACATAATAATAACTTATTTTGAGAAAAAGAATTTTTTTGAATTAATTCAAATGGTGAACCCAGAGCTCTAAAAAAAACTTTCGGTCCTCTAAACAGCCAAAGAATTTCTCGAGACGCAATTGCCACAGGCAATTAATAGAAAATCCGAGGCGTCGAAAGACGGAGAGTGTACACATTGACTATATAGATCCTCGATTACCAATGCGTGCCTTCTTGTCGTCGGTGCGACGACGACGACGGCGCCGAAGACGACGACGACGACAATGGTCAGAACAAAATTAACCTTCGACGGTGTACGTGGTCCGTTTCCGTCGCTGGCAAACCGACGAGACCCATACACCGGCCGGTTCGCTCTATATCCCTCGTATGCACGATTAACTGGTTGCACCAGCAGCGACGAGTTGGCGAATAGCTAAAAAGAAAATAAATAAAAGTCATTGAAGCGCGCGAACCGAGAGCGGAACTCGTCGATGCGTATTAATGCGCGTTTACGCGGAACCAGTTATTTCGTCTATTGATATAGGATTCGTTAGCTTTCTCTCTCTCGCTCTTTCTTTACCGCGCCCAGTTTTCCCATTCGCTAAAGCCTCTCCATGGAATGTTGAGCGTGTTATAAATTTAAGCCTTCAAATAAAGCTGGTATCAACTTTTTTTAAGCCGCCCCAACGATTTTAAAAAAAAATGTTGCATTCGTTTGCATTTTTGGAAAGGGATTACCACTTGAACTTTTTATTTATTCAGAATAGAATGTTTTCACGAATTTTTTCTAGTGTTACATTTATATTATTTAGAAATTAATAGGTAGAGTATTTTTTTTTTTCATTTTGTATTTTCTTTTTTTACAATTTTTTTAATGGCTTACTAAAATTCGTACACTTGGTACTGTAATTTATCATAATAATTGAAACTTCATTTTTTACATTTTTCCTCATAGAGGAAGCTTTGTTTTCACGAAAGAAAAAAAAAAACGAGATTTTCATGTCAGGACACTTAGAATGGTCCAAAACGTCGAGAAAAGTGGTTTCGAAAAAATGTCCGTGTGCGTGCGTGCGTGTGTGTGTGTGTGTGTGTGTGTGTGTGTGTGTGTGTGTGTGTGTGTGTGTGTGTGTGTGTGTGTGTGTGTGTGTGTGCGTGCGTGCGTGCGTGCGTGCGTGCGTGCGTGCGTGCGTGCGTGCGTGCGTGCGTGCGTGCGTGCGTGCGTGCGTACGTGCGTGTGTGTGCGCGTGCGCGTGCGCGTGCGCGTGCGCGTGTGCGTGCGCGTGCGCGTGCGCGTGCGCGTGCGTGCGGGCGTGCGTGCGTGCGTGCGTGCGTGTGTGTGTGTGTGTGCGCGTGCGCGTGCGCGTGTGCGTGTGCGTGTGCGTGTGCGTGTGCGTGTGCGTGTGCGTGTACGTGCGCGTGTGCGTGCGCGTGCGCGTGCGCGTGCGCGTGCGTGCGGGCGTGCGTGCGTGCGTGCGTGCGTGCGTGCGTGCGTGCGTGCGTGCGTGCGTGCGTGCGTGCGTGCGTGCGTGCGTGCGTGCGTGTGTGTGTGCGTGTGTGCGTGCGTGTGTGTGTGTGCGTGCGTGTGTGTGTGTGTGTGTGTGTGTGTGTGTGTGTGTGTGTGTGTGTGTGTGTGTGCAGGACTTCGGAAATTCAATCGCCTCTTACTCAGTAACCGTTAGAGCGATCGGGCTTAAATTTGGCAGGCAAGTGAAGCAGTCGTCCCTCTTTGAATTATGCGATTTTTGACTAAATATATGCATACATTTTGATTTTATGTAATTTTTAATTTTCTGAAAAAAGGGCGTGGTCACTCTAACTTTCGTAAAAATTAGTATATCGTGGTAAATAGTTCTTCATAATAGCATTGGCACTTAATGTTGTTTGGTATTGAATTTGGTTCGAATCGGTCGAGTGGTTCAGATTTTATCGAATTTTGAATTTCTGAAAAAATGTACATTATGTCGCTAACTTATACAAAATCTAATCTGACCAATCGAGCTCAAATTTTGTATATGAACAGAATAATATTCAGCTATGTTAAATATGTAATGTAGTGACAAACGATAGAAAAATTTCAATTTTATTGGATTTTGAATAGTTGAAAAAAATGACGGTATCGCATTATCTGCGGCAAAGCATGAGATATCCATCCCAAATGAAATATATGAACTAAATAATATTCAACAACGATAGATATATAATCTAGTGACGAACGGGTATAAATTTTTATTCCATGGAAATTTGAAATATCAAAAATATAACTTTAACGCATGAACTTTTGAAAAACTTAAGATATCGGCACAAATTTAGTATGTGAACGAAATAATACTCAGACATGCTTATCTATTTATTTTTATAAGTCGTACCAGGTAATTAAAAAAAATTGCATACCTTTCTATTGATACATAATTCGTTAGCTTTCTCACTCTTACTCCTCTCACAATGGATCGTCCATAGCTAGAGTCTGGCTGTTCCTTCACCGCGCCCAGTTTTCCCATCGGCGAGTACCTCGCGATGGAATGCTCAGCGTGTTATACATTTTGCCTGATCTCACTGACGCGACGTCTCCCAGCGTTGCAATCTGCAATCAGACATTGCGTGCACAGTTTATCCCATCTCTTTTCTGCTTCTTTTACGCCAATCTATATTTTTTGCACGAAGAGAGTGGAAACATTAGCATATTATCTGAGAAAAACCTGATTGGCAAATCGTAACTTGAGAAAAATATTTTACTGATAATCTTTATGGAGGATCAGTAAAATGTAGCAAATTATGAAAAAATAACATAGTGCTTCAGAAAAAGATGTGTAAAAAAATCATCAGAGTGGTACGGATCGAGCTTCCGGTATAAAAAAAATAATTCCCCCATTTTTCGAAACTTTCACACGAATAATTTTTTTTAATACCATAAGCTCAATCCGTACCACTCTGATGATTTTTTTGCAATATCTACAGTCATGCAAGAATACTCTGTAATTTTATTAGCCAAAAAGAAGTAACCTTTTTTTTATCAAAAAAATAACAATGCCCCCGTTTTTCGGAACTTTCACACAAATGCATTTTTTAATACCAGAAGATCGATCGGTGCCACTCTGGCGATTTTTTTGTGATATCAACAGTCATGTAGCAATACTCTGTAATTTTTTCAGTAAAAAAAAATATCCTTTTTTAAATTAAACAATAATTCCTCCATTTTTCGAAAAAAAATCATACTCACAGAAACGTGACAATTATTTGGAATATTTCGCTCGAAAGCTAACAATAAACGACAACTTTTATGTGCTGACATTTTTTTTCAGTAACTTCAAAATTCTGAGATATTTGCACTTGAATAAAAAAAGCCATTTTCTAAAAAATTATTTTAAAAAATCTGAAAAAATTCACATAGAGTGTCTTTTTGTGGTATATTCATATAACCAATTACAGGGCAAATCGGAGAGGGTCGAAAAAAAAAGTGGCTGAATTGATAGAGAATGCTTCGTATATAGGAGAACCTGTTGAAGCATTTATCATCTCTTTGCTAACAAAGTAGTAAAAATTTGTTTAACTATTTAAATGCTCGTTCGACGTGAGCTTCGGTAGCCTCGACAGAAAGCCCACGTATGTGCGGATGCTCGACGAAGCGTTTGCTAATAATACTGTTGCTGGTCTTGGTTTGGTGTGCCTAGGCACGGAGAAAAAGGGTGTCACACAGGGGCCGTCTGGTGAGACGCATATCGTCGCGTCTTAGACTCTTGCCAGCTTAAGTAAGAGAGCCCTAGGTACTTGAAGAGAGCCACTTTTACCTTGCATACAAATATCTTATTAACTCTCGTATTCTCTCTATTTCTCTCTCAAATTTTTATCCATTTATTTACTCAACTATTTATATTTTACCATCTATTCACTTTTATCCATTTATTTATCTATATTTTTTTTTCATATTGAAATTTGTACATTAATGAAATGATAAAAATTGATAGTTTAAAATATATTATTAAGAATATTTTTGAATTTATTTCTTCGTTAAATATATATATTAATTTACCGAACTATTTAGTTATCCATCTATTTCTTCATTTTTATGTTTAAATAAGAGAGCCACTTTTACCTTGCATACAATCATCTTATTAACTCTCGTATTTTCTCTGTTTCTCTCTCAAATTTTTATCCATTTATTTACTTAACTATTTATATCTTACCATCTATTCACTTTTATCCATTTATTTATCTATATTTTCTTTTCATATTGAAATTTGTACATTAATGAAATGATAAAAATTGATAGTTTAAAATATATTATTAAGAATATTATTGAATTTATTTCTTCGTTAAATATATATATATTAATTTACCGAACTATTTAGTTATCCATCTATTTCTTCATTTTATGTTTAAATAAGAGAGCCACTTTTACCTTGCATACAATCATCTTATTAACTCTCGTATTCTCTCTATTTCTCTCTCAAATTTTTATCCATTTATTTACTCAACTATTTATATTTTACCATCTATTCACTTTTATCCATTTATTTATCTATATATTTTTTTTCATATTGAAATTTGTACATTAAAGAAATGATAAAAATTCATAGTTTAAAATATATTATTAAGAATATTATTGAATTTATTTCTTCGTTAAATATATATATTAATTTACCGAACTATTTAGTTATCCATCTATTTCTTCATTTTTATGTTTAAATAAGAGAGCCACTTTTATCTTGCATACAATCATCTTATTAACTCTCGTATTCTCTCTATTTCTCTCTCAAATTTTTATCCATTTATTTACTCAACTATTTATATTTTACCATCTATTCACTTTTATCCATTTATTTATCTATATATTTTTTTTTCATATTGAAATTTGTACATTAAGGAAATGATAAAAATTGATAGTTTAAAATGTATTATTAAGAATATTATTGAATTTATTTCTTCGTTAAATATATATATTAATTTACCGAACTATTTAGTTATCCATCTATTTCTTCATTTTTATGTTTAAATAAGAGAGCCACTTTTACCTTGCATACAATCATCTTATTAACTCTCGTATTCTCTCTATTTCTCTCTCAAATTTTTATCCATTTATTTACTTAACTATTTATATTTTACCATCTATTCACTTTTATCCATTTATTTATCTATATTTTCTTTTCATATTGAAATTTGTACATTAATGAAATGATAAAAATTGATAATTTAAAATATATTATTAAGAATATTATTGAATTTATTTCTTCGTTAAATATATATATTAATTTACCGAACTATTTAGTTATCCATCTATTTCTTCATTTTTATGTTTAAATAAGAGAGCCACTTTTACCTTGCATACAATCATCTTATTAACTCTCGTATTCTCTCTATTTCTCTCTCAAATTTTTATCCATTTATTTACTTAACTATTTATATTTTACCATCTATTCACTTTTATCCATTTATTTATCTATATTTTTTTTTTCATATTGAAATTTGTACATTAAAGAAATGATAAAAATTGATAGTTTAAAATATATTATTAAGAATATTATTGAATTTATTTCTTCGTTAAATATATATATTAATTTACCGAACTATTTAGTTATTCATCTATTTCTTCATTTTTATGTTTAAATAAGAGAGCCACTTTTACCTTGCATACAATCATCTTATTAACTCTCGTATTCTCTCTATTTCTCTGTCAATTTTTTATCCATTTATTTACTCAACTATTTATATTTTATCATCTATTCACTTTTATCCATTTATTTATCTATATTTTTTTTTCATATTGAAATTTGTACATTAATGAAATGATAAAAATTGATAGTTTAAAATATATTATTAAGAATATTATTGAATTTATTTCTTCGTTAAATATATATATTAATTAACCGAACTATTTAATTATCCATCTATTTCTTCATTTTTATGTTTAAATAAGAGAGCCACTTTTACCTTGCATACAATCATCTTATTAACTCTCGTATTCTCTCTATTTCTCTCTCAAATTTTTATCCATTTATTTACTTAACTATTTATATTTTACCATCTATTCACTTTTATCCATTTATTTATCTATATTTTTTTTTCATATTGAAATTTGTACATTAATGAAATGATAAAAATTGATAGTTTAAAATACATTATTAAGAATATTATTGAATTTATTTCTTCGTTAAATATATATATTAATTTACCGAACTATTTAGTTATCCATCTATTTCTTCATTTTATGTTTAAATAAGAGAGCCACTTTTACCTTGCATACAATCATCTTATTAACTCTCGTATTCTCTCTATTTCTCTCTCAAATTTTTATCCATTTATTTACTTAACTATTTATATTTTACCATCTATTCACTTTTATCCATTTATTTATCTATATATTTTTTTTCATATTGAAATTTGTACATTAAAGAAATGATAAAAATTGATAGTTTAAAATATATTATTAAGAATATTATTGAATTTATTTCTTCGTTAAATATATATATTAATTTATCGAACTATTTACTTATCCATCTACTTCTTCATTTTTTTGTGTTTAAATAATAATAACTTCCTTGCTTACCAATATTTTCAAATAAAAAAAAATCTCAAACATAGCAAGCCTTTGTATTAATTATGTGTAAAATCCCGACTTTGCAATTCCAATACTCTCGTCACAAAAAAATATCCAAGCCAAATGAATTTCTTTGGTCGAAAAGCTTATGCAAAATCCTTAAGTAATTTGTATACGGGTCAGCTAAGCGCTTAAGAGGACTTAGTAGTAGTAGTACCATAGCTCACAATAAATAACGCATTCTCTCTAATCTCTTTGTCACCATTTTTTATTTCTTTGGTAGCTTTTCGATAAATCACGTACGTCTTGAGGTAACACGTCAACGGACACGCGATTCTGTGCTTCCGACAGTGCATAATAGCCCATAGTTGAAACTGCAACATAGCTTTGAGAATGGCGATGGTGGTCGTGCCGCGTGCCGGGTTTCTCAAGGTAAAGGAAACGCGGAATGTCTGGCATGCGCGCGAGGTTCGCTGGATAGAAGCTCTCTGGGCTGGTCGGTCGCTCGAAAGATGAAGAGGGAGATGGAGGACCGGCAACTGGTTTTATACCGGCAACCGGGTACATCAGAATGCTCCTATCGCTCGCCTCTTCTTCTTCTTCTTCTTCTTCTTCTTCTTCTTCTTCTTCTTCTGGTTCTTCTTCTGCTTCTGCCTTCTCCTTCTTCTGTTCGTTCTCCCCACTTTTCGACACTGCAATTCTGCTGCACTGTGCGTGCAGCCAGCCCAGAGTGCATGGCCCTCTCGTCTCAGCACTGCGCATAGAGTGCCGCAATGTAATCGACCAAGAAACACACAGTCACGACTACACGAACTCGCTCTCTTCCTTATTCCCACATTTCATGGATAATTTTGCGCCATCTGGAAATGTAGCAAAGATAAATTAATAGATAGAGTAATTTATGTGATTTTTTTCTGTTTTTTATTTCGGGGAAATTTGTATGGTTTACCAAAATGGAGGATTTTGCGGTATATGGAAATGTCGCAAAGAGAAATTAATAGATAAAGTAATTTTTTTCCATTTTAGCAACATTTGAATCGTTTACCAAAATGGAAGACTATGCGCCGTGTGGGAATGTAGCAAAAAGAAATTAGCAGATGGACTAATTTGTGCAATTTTTTCACTTTTATTTTGGCAAAATTTGTATGTATAATTTGGTTTGTCGATTTTCCAAATTATTTTTCTAAAAAAAAAAAAAGTAGAACCTTGCACATTGCTTCCTCATTATTTTTCGCTTTTACAAAGCTCCCTCTATGAGGAAGCAGTATGTTATTCAATTTTGGCTTCCTCGTAGAGTAAAAAGCGAAAAATAATGAGGAAGCAATGTGCAAGGTTCTACTTTGCATCCTTTTTTAAATTAGATAAATAAACATGTTGTGAATTTGCTTTTTCTATTTCGTTATTCCGTTATTTCGTTATTATTAGAGCGTTTTCGAAAGTAAATGTGATAACGTATATTATTAAAAATAATTCAACATTCCATAAAATCACAAATTTCATACCGTTTGTCACTAAATTATACATATATAATGGCTGAATATTGTTTCATTTATATACAAAATTTAGCTCACTATTTCAAGTTTTGCAAAAGTTACAATAGAGCGACAATGTCAATTTTTTTGAAAAATTCAAAATTCCATAAAATCTGAACCACTTTACCGATTCGAACCAAATTCAATACCAAACAGCATTGAGTGCACCTACTCTTATAACCAACTATTCAGCAAAATAGACTAAATTTTACGAAAGTTAGAGCGACCATGTCCTTTTTTCAAAAAATTCAAAACGGCATAAAATCGCAATTTTCGCACAGATTTTGTCGCAAATTGGTGCAGTTGAAGATGGTCTGCTGCTACACTAGTGTGCCAAATTTGAGCGCGATATACAAAACCGTTCTTGAGTTATCGACGTTCGAATTTTCGGAGTTGTATACATACACACACACACACACACACACACACACACACACACGCACACATACATACAAAACTACCTCTATGAGGAAGTATGGTATTCAATTTAGGCTTCCTCATAGAGGAAGCTTTGTAAAAAGCGAAAAATAATGAGGAAGCAATGTGCAAGGTTCTACTTTGCATCCTTTTTTAAATTAGATAAATAAACATGTTGTGAATTCGCTTTTTCTATTTCGTTATTCCGTTATGTCGTTATTATTATAGCGTTTTCGAAAGTAAATGCGATAACGTATATTATTAAAAATAATTCAACATTCCATAAATCACAAATTTCATACCGTTTGTCACTAAATTATACATATATAATGGCTGAATATTGTTTCATTTATATACAAAATTTGAGCTCGCTATTTCAAGTTTTGCAAAAGTTACAATAGAGCGATAATGTCAATTTTTTGAAAAATTCAAAATTCCATAAAATCTGAACCACTTTACCGATTCGAACCAAATTCAATACCAAACAGCATTGAGTGCACCTACTCTTATAACCAACTATTTAGCAAAATAGACTAAATTTTACGAAAGTTAGAGCGACAATGTCCTTTTTTCAAAAAATTCAAAACGGCATAAAATCGAAATTTTCGCACAGATTTTGTCGAAAATTGGTGCAGTTGAAGAGAGTCTGCTGCTACACTAGTGTGCCAAATTTGAGCGCAATATACAAAACCGTTCTTGAGTTATCGACGTTCGAATTTTCGGAGTTGTATACATACACACACACACACACACATACATACATAAGGTAAACGCCCCGGTACCCAACCATGTACCAGTCTCCAACCACTGACACAAATATTGACTAAAATTAAGAAATTATGAATATGAAATAAATAAATAACTAGTGCTACCATTTTTGCGATTCTTTATGTCTGCATAGGCCAATAATAAAAACAGTTCTTAATATTTTTGTTGGCGTTTTTTTAAAGATATTGTGCACTGTAGACGCCGCTCAGAGGATCAGCGCATATCTTTTAGCCAGTTCGTTAAGAATTGGCGTAACGTTGTTAAGCTTATGACGCTGTTATTTTCACGATTTCCACAATAATTCGTGGCTTGTGGTATTCGCGAATAAATAGACTTTATAAATCTTCCATTAAAATTTGCGAAAAACCACTGCTAAGTCGTCAATTTCCATGGTTGGCTATTGGGGCGCATCCGCAGTATGCTGTACCGATATCCAACCGCGGCCTATTCCCGGCCAACACAAACTCTGCGAACATAACCTCTATGGCAAGTTGATGCCGGTTGCACGTCACGGTGAGCCTTTTTATTAGTTATTATTTATCATAAATTATCCCAAACGTTGCGTGTAATTTAAGAAATAAAATGAAGTTTCAACGAATCGCATAGCCTCGTATCGGCGGGTGGTGGCGTATAGGGGCATGCTTGGTTGGGTATTTAGACATTACCTGAAATCGGTGGTCGGGCACTAGTTCATCGACTTTCTCAATTGTTTCCTAACTTTAACAAAAAACTATACCCCTGACATGAATTAATGGATGCTTTTCGAAAAGTAGAAAAGCTAAGCTTTGTATTAGTTATGGTTACAATTATAGAAAGGTCATTTTAGTATAAGAAATATAACTTTGCAGTTTCCTGTTCTCCAAGATGGCCGGCTATTGGAGCGTTTACCTTACGGACATTTTTTCTAGATCACTTTTCTGGACGTTTTGGACAATTCTAAGTGTCCTGACATAAAAATCTCATTAGTTTTCGCGATTTACAAAGCTACCTCTATGGGGAAGTATGTTATTCAATTTTTGGCTTCCTCATAGAGGAAGCTTTGTAAATCGGGAAAAATAATGAGGAAGCAATGTGCAAGGTTCTACTTTGCATCCTTGTTTTAATTAGATAAATATACATGTTGTGAATTCGCTTTTTCTATTTCGTTATTACGTTATTTCGTGATTATTAGAGCGTTTCTGAAAGTGAATGTGATAATGTATATTTTTAAAAATAATTCAACATTCCATAAAATCACAAATTTCATACCGTTCGTCACTAAATTATACATATATAATGGCTGAATATTGTTTCATTTATATACAAAATTTGAGCTCGCTATCTTAAGTTTTGCAAAAGTTACAATAGAGCGATAATGTCAATTTTTTGAAAAATTCAAAACATCATAAAATTTTAACGGTTCAACCGATCTTAACCAAATTCAATAGCGATCACCGGCGTATGAAAGCTCACATTCATACCAATTTTAAGATCGATATCTCGAAAATTGAAAGAGTTATCGCGTAAACAGTCATTTTTCAAAAAATTAAAAAACGCGTAATAATTTAACGATGAAGTGGATTTTAACAAAAATCTGTATGAACGATGAGGTTTGATCCCTCTATCTATGGTCCAAATTTCAGCTTGATATCTCAAGGCATTCCCGAGTTATAAAGGTTTACATTTTTCGATCGTGTAACATACACACATACACACACAGACATTTTTTCTAAATCACTTTTCTCGACGTTTTCACCCATTCTGAGTGTACTGACATGAAAATCTCGAAAAAAAAAAAATTTCATGAAAACAAACCTTCCTCTATGAGGAAGCAAAAATGCATTTAAAAAACTAAAAAAAATCGGTATTGATTTTGCATAAAAATTGAATAAATGACAATTCGCGATTCATGCTAGATTTTTTTTGAATGAGATGTTTTTGTCATTCGTGATACTCGAGCATAAAAAGTTGAGACATTGTAGCTGGAATAATTGAGCGGTAGAGACATATCCCGATGACGTCGATCGTCGTGACTCAAGGTTGAATGGATTACGATCTCTTCATCGGTCAACAGATTATCTGTAATAATGTCTCAATTTATCGACTGGTATCGACGCCACAAATATACATGACGTCTTCGCTCTCTTTCTCTCGAATTTTCACGAAAAAAGAAAAGACAGATAAAGAAAAATTTATCTCATCGTTTATCGGTGACCTCACGAACGGTCACGCCTTCAACAAAGCGATATAGAAGAGAAACGCTTGCCTAGGCCAGTATCTTAACCTCGTGTCCCTCGTTGAGAGGAGCCTCTGAGTTTTTATCTCTTATCTCTGCGTCCAACAGCAGCAGCAGCAGCAGCAGCAACCGCTTCTTGGTGCACTAAACGACCGAGCGAGGAAAAAAAAAAAAAAAAATAATCTATTTTGGTTGATACGTCGACCGTTTAATCTGTCAAACTGCCACCAACTTAAAATAAATAAAAAGCTGGAAATTCAATAATAAAAATTGAATTACAAAATGCAATTTTTATTCCATTAAATGGGTAATTAAAAAAATAATATTTATATTGCATTATATGGGAGATAAAAAATGCAGTTTTTATTTAATTAAATGGGTAATTAAAAATAATATTTGCATTGCATTATATGGGAATTGAAAATAAATAAATTTACGATTGTTAATATTTGTCTGATTTTAATGGACTTCTCGAGGGATGGAATCACGAGCGATTATCAAGTACAGAGTCGTAGTTGAGGGTAGGAGAGATTGAAAGATGAGAGACGGTGAGTGTACGAACAGGAAGTAACATCCGGTGTGGGCATCTGGTATCTCCGACGACTATACTAATTTTATGCAAGTGCGATGACCACCTCTCTTGCACAGTGAATATTGTTAACTGAGGTCATTTAACAAATCAATTATCAATTCATACCCAATATATATGTTCTTATTTTTTATATAAATATTTTCGTTATTTAAAAACTTGGAAAATGTTCTTGCAATTTAAGAAAAAAAAAAAAAAAAAAAAAAAAAAAAACAATGTGTGTAAAAAATGTACTCTATATTTCATTACATCTTAAAATATAAATATTTCTATCTTTACATCATAATTTACGTTATATTTTATTTTAATTTTATCAACGGATTTCTCCTTTACCTTACATTATATTACAAGGGAGATTGTGATTAATTTATGCACTGACTTTATTTTATTTTTTTATAATTTTATAATCTACATATGAAGCATTTTCTGTCAATGAAGCCACTTTTTCTTCGACCCTCTCCGATTTGCCCTGTAATTGGTTATATGAATGTATCACTAAAAGACACTCTATGTGAATTTTTTCAGATTTTTAAAAATAATTTTTTAGAAAATGGCTTTTTTTTATTCAAGTGCAAATATCTCAGAATTTTGAAGTTACTGAAAAAAAAATGTCAGCACATAAAAGTTGTCGTTTATTGTTAGCTTTCGAGTGGGATATTCCAAATAATTGTCACGTTCCTGTGAGTATGATTTTTTTCCGAAAAATGGAGGAATTATTGTTTAATTAAAAAAAGGATATTTTTTTTTAACTGAAAAAATTACAGAGTATTGCTACATGACTGTTGATATCACAAAAAAATCGCCAGAGTGGCACCGATCGATCTTCTGGTATTAAAAAATGCATTTGTGTGAAAGTTCCGAAAAACGGGGGCATTATTATTATTTTGATAAAAAAAAGGTTACTTTTTTTTGGCTAATAAAATTACAGAGTATTCTTACATGACTGTAGATATTGCAAAAAAATCATCAGAGTGGTACGGATCGAGCTTACGGTATTAAAAAAAATTATTCGTGTGGAAGTTTCGAAAAACGGGGGAATTATTTTTTTTTATACCGGAAGCTCGATCCGTATCACTCTGATGATTTTTTTGCAATATCTACAGTCATGCAAGAATACTCTGTAATTTTATTAGCCAAAAAAAAAGTAACCTTTTTTTTATCAAAAAATAATAATGCCCCCGTTTTTCGGAACTTTCACACAAATGCATTTTTTAATACCAGAAGATCGATCGGTGCCACTCTGGCGATTTTTTTGTGATATCAACAGTCATGTAGCAATACTCTGTAATTTTTTCAGTAAAAAAAAAATATCCTTTTTTTAATTAAACAATAATTCCTCCATTTTACGTGGACAAACGGGGGCATTATTATTATTTTGATAAAAAAAAGGTTACTTTTTTTGGCTAATAAAATTACAGAGTATTCTTGCATGGCTGTAGATATTGCAAAAAAATCATCAGAGTGGTACGGATCGAGCTTACGGTATTAAAAAAAATTATTCGTGTGGAAGTTTCGAAAAACGGGGGAATTATTTTTTTTTATACCGGAAGCTCGATCCGTACGACTCTGATGATTTTTTTGCAATATCTACAGTCATGCAAGAATACTCTGTAATTTTATTAGCCAAAAAAAAAGTAACCTTTTTTTATCAAAAAAATAATAATGCCCCCGTTTTTCGGTATTTTCACACAAATGCATTTTTTAATACCAGAAGATCGATCGGTGCCACTCTGGCGATTTTTTTGTGATATCAACAGTCATGTAGCAATACTCTGTAATTTTTTCAGTAAAAAAAAATATCTTTTTTTAATTAAACAATAATTCCTCCATTTTACGTGGACAAACGGGGGCATTATTATTTTTTTGATAAAAAAAAGGTTACTTTTTTTTGGCTAACAAAATTACAGAGTATTCTTACATGGCTGTAGATATTGCAAAAAAATCATCAGAGTGGTACGGATCGAGCTTACGGTATTAAAAAAAATTATTCGTGTGGAAGTTTCGAAAAACGGGGGAATTAGTTTTTTTTTATACCGGAAGCTCGATCCGTACCACTCTGATGATTTTTTTGCAATATCTACAGTCATGCAAGAATACTCTGTAATTTTATTAGCCAAAAAAAAGTGACCTTTTTTTTATCAAACAAATAATAATGCCCCCGTTTTTCGGAACTTTCACACAAATGCATTTTTTAATACCAGAAGATCGATTGGTGCCACTCTGGCGATTTTTTTGTGATATCAACAGTCATGTAGCAATACTCTGTAATTTTTTCAGTAAAAAAAAAAATATCCTTTTTTTAATTAAATAATAATTCCTCCATTTTACGTGGACAAACGGGGGCATTATTATTATTTTGATAAAAAAAGGTTACTTTTTTTGGGCTAATAAAATTACACAGTATTCTTGCATGGCTGTAGATATTGCAAAAAAATCATCAGAGTGGTACGGATCGAGCTTACGATATTAAAAAAAATTATTCGTGTGGAAGTTTCGAAAAACGGGGGAATTCTTTTTTTTTTATACCGGAAGCTCGATCCGTACCACTCTGATGATTTTTTTGCAATATCTACAGTCATGCAAGAATACTCTGTAATTTTATTAGCTAAAAAAAAAGTAACCTTTTTTTATCAAAAAAATAATAATGCCCCCGTTTTTCGGTATTTTCACACAAATGCATTTTTTAATACCAGAAGATCGATCGGTGCCACTCTGGCGATTTTTGTGTGATATCAACAGTCATGTAGCAATGCTCTGTAATTTTTTCAGTAAAAAAAAATATCCTTTTTTTAATTAAACATTAATTCCTCCATTTTAGGTGGACAAACGGGGGCATTATTATTATTTTGATAAAAAAAGGTAACTTTTTTTGGCTAATAAAATTACAGAGTATTCTTGCATGGCTGTAGATATTGCAAAAAAATCATCGGAG
Source organism: Ephialtes manifestator (assembly GCA_963970395.1). Taxonomy (NCBI): domain Eukaryota; kingdom Metazoa; phylum Arthropoda; class Insecta; order Hymenoptera; family Ichneumonidae; genus Ephialtes; species Ephialtes manifestator. The sequence goes on from OZ019979.1 coordinate 3,392,424, forward strand.
TGGTACGGATCGAGTTTACGGTATTAAAAAAAATTATTCGTGTGGAAGTTTCGAAAAACGCGGGAATTATTTTTTTTTATACCGGAAGCTCGATCCGTATCACTCTGATGATTTTTTTGCAATATCTTCAGTCATGCAAGAATACTCTGTAATTTTATTAGCCAAAAAAAGTAACCTTTTTTTATCAAAAAAATAATAATGCCCCCGTTTTTCGGAACTTTCACACAAATGCATTTTTTAATACCAGAAGATCGATTGGTGCCACTCTGGCGATTTTTTTGTGATATCAACAGTCATGTAGCAATACTCTGTAATTTTTTCAGTAAAAAAAAAAATATCCTTTTTTTAATTAAATAATAATTCCTCCATTTTACGTGGACAAACGGGGGCATTATTATTATTTTGATAAAAAAAGGTTACTTTTTTTGGGCTAATAAAATTACACAGTATTCTTGCATGGCTGTAGATATTGCAAAAAAATCATCAGAGTGGTACGGATCGAGCTTACGATATTAAAAAAAATTATTCGTGTGGAAGTTTCGAAAAACGGGGGAATTATTTTTTTTTATACCGGAAGCTCGATCCGTACCACTCTGATGATTTTTTTGCAATATCTACAGTCATGCAAGAATACTCTGTAATTTTATTAGCCAAAAAAAAAGTAACCTTTTTTTATCAAAAAAATAATAATGCCCCCGTTTTTCGGTATTTTCACACAAATGCATTTTTTAATCCCAGAAGATCGATCGGTGCCACTCTGGCGATTTTTTTGTGATATCAACAGTCATGTAGCAATTCTCTGTAATTTTTCCAGTAAAAAAAATATCCTTTTTTTAATTAAACAATAATTCCTCCATTTTACGTGAAAAAACGGGGGCATTATTATTTTTTTGATAAAAAAAGGTTACTTTTTTTTGGCTAATAAAATTACACAGTATTCTTGCATGGCTGTAGATATTGCAAAAAAATCATCAGAGTGGTACGGATCGAGCTTACGGTATTAAAAAAAATTATTCGTGTGGAAGTTTCGAAAAACGGGGGAATTATTTTTTTTTTATACCGGAAGCTCGATCCGTACCACTCTGATGATTTTTTTGCAATATCTACAGTCATGCAAGAATACTCTGTAATTTTACTAGCCAAAAAAGTAACCTTTTTTTATCAAAAAAAGAATAATGCCCCCGTTTTTCGGAACTTTCACACAAATGCATTTTTTAATACCAGAAGATCGATCGGTGCCACTCTGGCGATTTTTTTGTGATATCAACAGTCATGTAGCAATACTCTGTAATTTTTTCAGTAAAAAAAAATATCCTTTTGTTAATTAAACAATAATTCCTCCATTTTACGTGGACAAACGGGGGCATTATTATTATTTTGATAAAAAAAAGGTTACTTTTTTTTGGCTAATAAAATTACAGAGTATTCTTGCATGACTGTAGATATTGCAAAAAAATCATCAGAGTGGTACGGATCGAGCTTACGGTATTAAAAAAAATTATTCGTGTGGAAGTTTCGAAAAACGGGGGAATTATTTTTTTTTATACCGGAAGCTCGATCCGTACCACTCTGATGATTTTTTTTGCAATATCTACAGTCATGCAAGAATACTCTGTAATTTTATTAGCCAAAAAAAAAGTAACCTTTTTTTATCAAAAAAATAATAATGCCCCCGTTTTTCGGTATTTTCACACAAATGCATTTTTTAATACCAGAAGATCGATCGGTGCCACTCTGGCGATTTTTTTGTGATATCAACAGTCATGTAGCAATACTCTGTAATTTTTTCAGTAAAAAAAATATCCTTTTTTTAATTAAACAATAATACCTCCATTTTTCGGAAAAAAATCATACTCACAGGAACGTGACAATTATTTGGAATATTCCGCTCGAAAGCTAACAATAAACGACAACTTTTATGTGCAGACATTTTTTTTCAGTAACTTCAAAATTCTGAGATATTGGCACTTGAATAAAAAAAGCCATTTTCTGAAAAATTATTTTAAAAAATCTGAAAAAATTCACATAGAGTGTCTTTCAGTGGTACATTCATATATTCAATTACAGGGCAAATCGGAGAGGGTCGAAAAAAAAGTGGCTGAATTGACAGAGAATGCTTCATATATCGATATATATATATTCACCATAATGATATTAAAGTAACAAACTGTTTGAGACTTTTGATATTAAATATTTTCTCCAAAAATAAAAATAAAAAAAAATCGTCAAATATGTTATAATGAAATATAGGAAAACATTTGTGAAGTAACGTAGTTTTTAGAATTAAAAAAAAATAGTCAAATATGGTGTAGCAAAATATTGGGAAAACATTTGTGAAATATGGTTTTTAGGTTTAAAAAAAAAGAAAATGTGTGTTAAAATGTAGTAGTTGGAGTATGACGTAGCCATGGTAATAAGATAGAGTGTTGTCTGTGTTACAGGGTACAAACGGACCTCGGCCAACGTACGCCGGTGCAAACAACGGTAGCGCCGGTAGTGCTGGTGCAGGCGGAGGTGGAGTGGGTGTGGGCGTAGGGCCGAGCGCCGGCGGGCACGGACTGAAGGGTGGCGCCGGCGGTGGACCCAGAGGCGGTAACCCGGTGCAGTATCGGGCTAGCGGTGGTGCCGGTGCAGCTTGGGGTGCGCCACCCTCCCACGCCGCAGCGGCAGCAGCGGCAGCGGGTTATGCACCGTACACGAGGTATCCAAGCGCGGCAGCAGCCGCGGCAGCGGCCGCCGCACAGATGCCAGTCGGAGCGCAGCAACTTCCGCCCACGGCGAATCCCTACGCTGCGACTGCCTACGCTCAGCATGCCTCGGTAAGTAAAAAAAAAAAAAAAAAAAGAAAAGTACAAACATTTGCCATCTCTTTGAGAGCGATAGTATTCAAGGTCAAAGAAATGGCCTTTAATTAGTCTTCTTATTTTGGCTTTTTCAAGCTTACACTCATTTTTGTCTTTTTTAATAAGAAATTTTGTCCCTTTTCGTTTCACAAAAATAAAAAACATTTGTTATCTCTTCGAGAGCCTATTCAACGTCCAAGAAACGACCTTTAGTCTCATTATTTTTTTTTTTTTGAGGCTCATAGTGATTTTTGTATTTTTGAATCCGAAATTTTGTCCCTCTTAGTTTGATGCAAAAAAATATACTTTTGTCATCTTTTCGAGAGCGAGAGTATTCAAGGTGGCCTTTAAGGTAGTTCTGTCGGTACGCCGGAGTCATAAATCTCAGGGTCTATATGACATTAAAAAATAATCATACGCATCACTTTGACTGCCTCAATAATAATATCAAAAATAATCGAGAATCCTTCGAAATTGTCGTAATAAAATAAAAACGATTATTTGTAAATAGTTGATATGTTTAGTGCGGATTTGACTTCATTTTTCCGATAATTAGGTTAGGAAATATCATTTGGCCCGGTATCGTGCACTTTGACATTGGTTAAATTGAACATTATTCCGGAGACTTCACCTTTTTTCATGATGCATCAATTTCTGAATGATTTACGAATCCGTAGTACTTTTTATTTTTTCTCTATCTTTGATCTAACTATGTTAATTTTCGATTTAAAGATCAATTTTTCCAGCTCTCCCGTTAGCGCCGTGTAAAAAGATCGGTTTTCAAGTTTTAATTGTTCATTCAAATACTCGGTAAGGGCCTTCAAGATTTTGTGCAAGTAAAATTGAATAGCTAAATTACAACATGTCAAAAATTCATGCATATGTGTTTGGATTGCCTTCACGACAGAACTGCCTTAATTAGTCTCATTATTTTTGTTTTTTTTTTTTAATTATTTATTTTTGAAACTCATACTGATTTTTGTCTTTTTTAATAAGAAATTTTGTCCCTTTTCGTTTCACAAAAATAAAAAACATTTGCTATCTCTTCGAGAGCCTATTCAACGTCCAAGAAACGACCTTTAGTCTCATTATTTTTTGTTTTTTGAGGCTCATGCTGATTTTTGTATTTTTTTAATCCGAAATTTTGTCCCTCTTAGTTTGATGCAAAAAAAAAATACATTTGTAATCTTTTCGAGAGCGAGAGTATTCAAGGTGGCCTTTAAGGTAGTTCTGTCGGTACGCCGGAGTCATAAATCTCAGAGTCTATATGACATTAAAAAACAATCATACGCATCACTTTGACTGCCTCAATAATAATATAAAAAATAATCGAGAATCCTTCGAAATTGTCGTAATAAAATAAAAACGATTATTTGTAAATAGTTGATATGTTTAGTGCGGATTTGACTTCATTTTTACGATAATTAGGTTAGGAAATGTCATTTGGCCCGGTATCGTGCACTTTGACATTGGTTAAATTGAACATTATTCCGGAGACTTCACCTTTTTTCATGATGCATCAATTCCTGAATGATTTGCGAATCCGTAGTACTTTTTATTTTTTCTCTATCTTTGATCTAAGTATGTTAATTTTCGATTTAAAGATCAATTTTTCCAGCTCTCCCGTTAGCGCCGTGTAAAAAGATCGATTTTCAAGTTTTAATTGTTCATTCAAATACTCGGTAAACGCCTTCAAGATTTTGTGCAAGTAAAATTGAATAGCTAAATTACAACATGTCAAAAATTCATGCATATGAGTTTGGATTGCCTTCACGACAGAACTACCTTAATTAGTCTCATTATTTTTGTTTTTTTTTTTAATTATTTATTTTTGAAACTCATACTGATTTTTGTCTTTTTTAATAAGAAATTTTGTCTCTTTTCGTTTCACAACGATAAAAAGCCTGCAAAGTAGAACTTTGCAAATTGCTTCCTCATTATTTTTCGCTTTTTACAAAGCCACCTCTATGAGGGAGTATGTTAATTGATATTGGCTTCCTCATAGAGGAAGCTTTGTAAAAAGCGAAAAATAATGAGGAAGCAATTTGCAAAGTTCTACTTTGCAGGCTTGTTTATGCTCTTCATATTTTTCTAAAAATTCAAAGTGTCGAAGAATTTTAACCGTGTAACCGATTTTTCTCAAATTTGTACTAAAACGTTATACTATAGTAGTCCGTATGTGGATCAAATTAGAATGCGGTATCTCGTAATTTGCACGAGCCAACGCGAGAATGAGATTTTTCAAAAAATTCAAAATGCCATAAAATTTGAACGGATGGACAGATCAGCGTCAAATTTGTACTCAAAACGTGGTCCATGGTTGTCCATATGTGAGCCAAATTTGAGATAATACTGAAAAAAAAATTTTACCATTTTTCTTTTCATGTCGGCTTTTTTTTGTTTCTCATGCCGCAAAGTCAAAATTTATTGACATAATGGCCGTTTCCTTGACGAAATTCATCACGGATAATCAATGAACGCAATGACACGTTTGAAATTGCAATGGGATGTCTCATAACTTACAGGAGCTGAAATACTTACAGACATTTGAAAAAAAATTGAAATTGCAATAACATTAGAACCGCTTTACCAATTGTCGCCAAATTTGGTACAGATCATGGTTTGATGGTAGTCCATTAACGTGCAAAATTGCAGCCCGATATCTCGCAACTTCCGAAAGTTATAGCGTGAAAAAGCGTGAAAACGATTTTTTCGAAATTTTCAAAATGCTGCGAAATCTGAATGTACGAATTGATTCGCGTCAACTACAATCCCAAACAGTATTGCATGATAGCCCACTCACATGCCAAATTTGAAGAACATTCATATAAAATTGCGACAGTTATCGTGTAAACAAAAAAACGCACACATACATACATACACACACACACACACACACACACACACACACACATACAGACATTTCGCACAAACCACTTTTCTCGACGTTTTGGACCATTCTGAGTGTACTGACATGAAAATCTCGAAAAAAAAATTTTTCACGAAAACAAGGCTTCCTCTATGAGGAAGCAAAAACATTTGTTATCTCTTCGAGAGCCTATTCAACGTCTAAGAAACGACCTTTAGTCTCATTATTTTTGTTTTTTTGAGGCTCATACTGATTTTTGTATATTTTAATTCGAAATTTTGTCCCTCTTAGTTTGATGCAAAAAAAACTATACATTTGACATCTTTTCGAGAGCGAGAGTATTCAAGGTGGCCTTTAAGGTAGTTCTGTCGGTACGCCGGAGTCATAAATCTCAGAGTCTATATGACATTAAAAAATAATCATACGCATCACTTTGACTGCCTCAATAATAATATAAAAAATAATCGAGAATCCTTCGAAATTGTCGTAATAAAATAAAAACGATTATTTGTAAATAGTTGATATGTTTAGTGCGGATTTGACTTCATTTTTACGATAATTAGGTTAGGAAATGTCATTTGGCCCGGTATCGTGCACTTTGACATTGGTTAAATTGAACATTATTCCGGAGACTTCACCTTTTTTCATGATGCATCAATTCCTGAATGATTTGCGAATGCGTAGTACTTTTTATTTTTTCTCTATATTTGATCAAAGTATGTTAATTTTCGATTTAAAGATCAATTTTTCCATCTCTCCCGTTAGCGCCGTGTAAAAAGATCGATTTTCAAGTTTTAATTGTTCATGCAAATACTCGGTAATAGCCTTCAAGATTTTGTGCAAGTAAAATTGAATAGCTAAATTACAACATGTCAAAAATTCATGCATATGAGTTTAGATTGCCTTCACGACAGAACTACCTTAATTAGTCTCATTATTTTTGTTTTTTTTTTAAATTATTTATTTTTGAAACTCATACTGATTTTTGTCTTTTTTTAATAAGAAATTTTGTCCCTTTTCGTTTCACAAAAATAAAAAAACATTTGTTATCTCTTCGAGAGCCTATTCAACGTTTAAGAAACGACCTTTAGTCTCATTATTTTTGTTTTTTGAGGCTCATACTGATTTTTGTATTTTTTAATCCGAAATTTTGTCCCTCTTAGTTTGATGCAAAAAAAACTATACATTTGTCATCTTTTCGAGAGCGAGAGTATTCAAGGTGGCCTTTAAGGTAGTTCTGTCGGTACGCCGGAGTCATAAATCTCAGACTCTATATGACATTAAAAAATAACCATACGCATCACTTTGACTGCCTCAATAATAATATCAAAAATAATCGAGAATCCTTCGAAATTGTCGTAATAAAATAAAAACGATTATTTGTAAATAGTTGATATGTTTAGTGCGGATTTGACTTCATTTTTACGATAGTTAGGTTAGGAAATGTCATTTGGCCCGGTATCGTGCACTTTGACATTGGTTAAATTGAACATTATTCCGGAGACTTCACCTTTTTTCATGATGCATCAATTCCTGAATGATTTGCGAATCCGTAGTACTTTTTATTTTTTCTCTATCTTTGATCTAAGTATGTTAATTTTCGATTTAAAGATCAATTTTTCCAGCTCTCCCATTAGCGCCGTGTAAAAAGATCGATTTTCAAGTTTTAATTGCTCATTCAAATACTCGGTAAAAGCCTTCAAGATTTTGTGCAAGTAAAATTGAATAGCTAAATTACAACATGTCAAAAATTCATGCATATGAGTTTGGATTGCCTTCACGACAGAACTACCTTAATTAGTCTCATTATTTATTTTTTTTAAATTATTTATTTTTGAAACTCATACTGATTTTTGTCTTTTTTAATAAGAAATTTTGTCCGTTTTCGTTTCACAAAAATAAAAAACATTTGTTATCTCTTCGAGAGCCTATTCAACGTCTAAGAAACGACCTTTAGTCTCATTATTTTTGTTTTTTGAGGCTCATACTGATTTTTGTATTTTTTTAATCCGAAATTTTGTCCCTCTTAGTTTGATGCAAAAAAAAAATACATTTGTCATCTTTTCGAGAGCGAGAGTATTCAAAGTGGCCTTTAAGGTAGTTCTGTCGGTACGCCGGAGTCATAAATCTCAGAGTCTATATGACATTAAAAAATAATCATACGCATCACTTTGACTGCCTCAATAATAATATCAAAAATAATCGAGAATCCTTCGAAATTGTCGTAATAAAATAAAAACGATTATTTGTAAATAGTTGATATGTTTAGTGCGGATTTGACTTCATTTTTACGATAATTAGGTTAGGAAATGTCATTTGGCCCGGTATCGTGCACTTTGACATTGGTTAAATTGAACATTATTCCGGAGACTTCACCTTTTTTCATGATGCATCAATTCCTGAATGATTTGCGAATCCGTAGTACTTTTTATTTTTTCTCTATCTTTGATCAAAGTATGTTAATTTTTGATTTAAAGATCAATGTTTCCAGCTCTCCCGTTAGCGCCGTGTAAAAAGATCGATTTTCAAGTTTTAATTGTTCATTCAAATACTCGGTAAAAGCCTTCAAGATTTTGTGCAAGTAAAATTGAATAGGTAAATTACAACATGTCAAAAATTCATGCATATGAGTTTGGATTGCCTTCACGACAGAACTACCTTAATTAGTCTCATTATTTTTGTTTTTTTTTGTTTTTTAATTATTTACTTTTGAAACTCATACTGATTTTTGTCTTTTTTAATAAGAAATTTTGTCCCTTTTCGTTTCACAAAAATAAAAAACATTTGTTATCTCTTCGAGAGCCTATTCAACGTCTAAGAAACGACCTTTAGTCTCATTATTTTTGTTTTTTGAGGCTCATACTGATTTTTGTATTTTTTAATCCGAAATTTTGTCCCTCTTAGTTTGATGCAAAAAAAAAAATACATTTGTCATCTTTTCGAGAGCGAGAGTATTCAAGGTGGCCTTTAAGGTAGTTCTGTCGGTACGCCGGAGTCATAAATCTCAGTGTCTATATGACATTAAAAAATAATCATACGCATCACTTTGACTGCCTCAATAATAATATCAAAAATAATCGAGAATCCTTCGAAATTGTCGTAATAAAATAAAAACGATTATTTGTAAATAGTTGATATGTTTAGTGCGGATTTGACTTCATTTTTACGATAATTAGGTTAGGAAATGTCATTTGGCCCGGTATCGTGCACTTTGACATTGGTTAAATTGAACATTATTCCGGAGACTTCACCTTTTTTCATGATGCATCAATTCCTGAATGATTTGCGAATCCGTAGTACTTTTTATTTTTTCTCTATCTTTGATCTAAGTATGTTAATTTTCGATTTAAAGATCAATTTTTCCAGCTGTCCCGTTAGCGCCGTGTAAAAAGATCGATTTTCAAGTTTTAATTGTTCATTCAAATACTCGGTAAAAGCCTTCAAGATTTTGTGCAAGTAAAATTGAATAGCTAAATTACAACATGTCAAAAATTCATGCATATGAGTTTAGATTGCCTTCACGACAGAACTACCTTAATTAGTCTCATTATTTTTGTTTTTTTTTAAATTATTTATTTTTGAAACTCATACTGATTTTTGTCTTTTTTTAATCAGAAATTTTGTCCCTCTTCGTTTCATGCCTCGTCGATGCAACAGCAATACGGAGGACAGAGAGTACCGACGGCATCGTCGCCCGCCAACACGCACAGTAGCTCGAGCAGCGCGACCGGAAGTCAAAGCGGTACGATGAGCACCAGTCTCAGTAACAACGCCATGCAGGGACAACAGCCCGAACAATTGTCCAAAACGAATCTTTACATACGCGGCCTCGATCAAAAAACCACGGACAAAGATCTCGTTAATATGTGTTCTCAGTGAGTATCAAAATGTTCTGTATCGCTTTGCACTAAGAAATATCGCCGTGTATCTATTTTATACAGAGTTGTAAGCATCCGTTACTTTATTTGTGCGCAAAATGCTCTCGAATTCAATGATATAAAAAAATATTTTAAAAATGTGTCCCAAAATCTTATTACACTTCTTGATGCCAATAATCAGTGTGAATATTTATCCCTTTAATAATCATTTGGATTCATCTGAATTCCATCATTTTTTATTTTCGCTGCATTCAAATCAATTAATTAAAAAATTAAAAGTTAAAAAAAAAAACAACGCCGATAATTGCTCCAAATAATAATTATTGAGTGAATTAAACGACACACGATTATAAAATAATTGAGGCTTACAACTCTGTTAGCACATAGTGCCTGAATGATTTTTTATTTGCCGTTTCGTACGAAGAATATCGTTAAACTTTTTTCTTTCAGATACGGAACAATAACATCGACGAAGGCGATTCTCGACAAAAATACAAATAAATGTAAAGGTACTTAGTTGAATTCTACACTTTTTAGTTTTATGCTTCTTATTGTAAATCCAATAAACGCAAATCTTGATCTCTTTCTGTCTTACTAAAAGAGTGAACAAAATATCTTAAGTAGCAATATGCCCTTTCGTTTTAAATTCTTCTAGTATTTCATGCAAAATTCTGTGTTCTTTCCTCCAAACTCAGAATTCTCATAACTTAAAATTAAATTAAATTTTTTTTTTTACTTCGATCATTAATGAATGTACAATTCGTTTTGTTGCAGGTTATGGCTTTGTAGACTTTGAGTCACCGGTGGCGGCTGAGGGTGCTGTCAAAGCACTGGTCGCCAGGGGCATCCAAGCACAGATGGCGAAAGTGGGTATCTGGTTGCATCGTAGACTGGCCAGTGTACGTTGGTTGTGCATGCAAGTACAGTAATACCAGAGTAACAGTAAACCTTTCTCTCTATCTCTCTCTCTTCTCTCTCTCTCCTCTCTCTCTCCTCTCTCTTTCTATCTTCTCTCTTCTCTCTTCTCTCTTCTCTTTCTCTCTTCTATTCAAATCACTATAACTCTTCCTCTTACTTTTATCTGTCTCTGTCAGCTTTTCATTTTTATCCTCATTCCTCCCACTCCTAGCGCCAACATTCCATTTGAGTTAAAAAAAAAAAAAAAAAAAGAAAGACAAATTAGAAAAAAAGAAACAGTAAGCGGCCGGATGCATTGCCTAGCGTGTTGGATACAGCTCTTTCTCGAGATACTATCGAGTTACAGCTTCAACGTTCGTCGCTGATCTCATTGAGACGCCTGAAAGCTGACCGGGCTAAATTACCTCCTTCAGTCTCTTTCTATATCATTGCCCGCTAAAAGATTATGTAAAATAATCGCGGTTTTAGAAATTTCGTGATTATTAATGAAGAAATTAAGGTAGTTCTGTCGCGAACACAATTAAAATTGTTTTTCATCAGATTTTTGGAAAAATCAATTTTGGGGTCGTTTTTTATGCAGACGGATCTTAATTATTGGTTATCGTCTCTTTCAGTCTCTTTCTATATCATTGCCCGCTAAAGTATTATGTAAAATAATCGTGGTTTTAGAAATTTCGTGATTATTAATGAAGAAATTAAGGTAGTTCTGTCGCGAACACAATTAAAATTGTTTTTTATCAGATTTTTGGAAAAATCAATTTTGGGGTCGTTTTTTATGCAGGCGGATCTTAATTATTGGTTATCGTCTCTTTCAGTCTCTTTCTATATCATTGCCCGCTAAAGTATTGTGTAAAATAATCGCGGTTTTAGAAATTTCGTGATTGTTAATGAAGAAATTACGGTAGTTCTGTCGCGAACACAATTAAAATTGTTTTTCATCAGATTTTTGGAAAAATCAATTTTGGGGTTGTTATTTATGCAGGCGGATCTTAATTATTGGTTATCGTCTCGCAGGAATCGACCGGCCTAAATTACCTCTTTCAGTCTCTTTCTATATCATTGCCCGCTAAAGTATTATGTAAAATAATCGCGGTTTTAGAAATTTCGTGATTGTTAATGAAGAAATTAAGGCAGTTCGGTCGCGAACACAATTAAAATTGTTTTTCATCAGATTTTTGGAAAAATCAATTTTGGGGTTGTTTTTTATGCAGACGGATCTTAATTATTGGTTATCGTCTCTTTCAGTCTCTTTCTATATCATTGCCCGCTAAAAGATTATGTAAAATAATCGCGGTTTTAGAAATTTCGTGATTATTAATGAAGAAATTAAGGTAGTTCTGTCGCGAACACAATTAAAATTGTTTTTCATCAGATTTTTGGAAAAATCAATTTTGGGGTTGTTTTTTATGCAGACGGATCTTAATTATTGGTTATCGTCTCTTTCAGTCTCTTTCTATATCATTGCCCGCTAAAAGATTATGTAAAATAATCGCGGTTTTAGAAATTTCGTGATTGTTAACGAAGAAATTAAGGTAGTTCTGTCGCGAACACAATTAAATTTTTTTTTCATCAGATTTTTGGAAAAATCAATTTTGGGGTTGTTATTTATGCAGACGGATCTTAATTATTGGTTATCGTCTCTTTCAGTCTCTTTCTATATCATTGCCCGCTAATGTATTATGTAAAATAATCGCGGTTTTAGAAATTTCGTGATTATTAATAAAGAAATTAAGGTAGTTCTGTCGCGAACACAATTAAAATTGTTTTTCATCAGATTTTTGGAAAAATCAATTTTGGGGTCGTTTTTTATGCAGGCGGATCTTAATTATTGGTTATCGTCTCGTAGGAATCGACCGGCTTAAATTACCTCTTTCAGTCTCTTTCTATATCATTGCCCGCTAAAAGATTATGTAAAATAATCGCGGTTTTAGAAATTTCATGATTGTTAATGAAGAAATTAAGGCAGTTCGGTCGCGAACACAATTAAAATTGTTTTTCATCAGATTTTTGGAAAAATCAATTTTGGGGTCGTTTTTTATGCAGACGGATCTTAATTATTGGTTATCGTCTCTTTCAGTCTCTTTCTATATCATTGCCCGCTAAAAGATTATGTAAAATAATCGCGGTTTTAGAAATTTCGTGATTGTTAATGAAGAAATTAAGGTAGTTCTGTCGCGAATACAATTAAAATTGTTTTTCATCAGATTTTTGGAAAAATCAATTTTGGGGTTGTTATTTATGCAGGCGGATCTTAATTATTGGTTATCGTCTCGTAGGAATCGACCGGGCTAAATTACCTCTTTCAGTCTCTTTCTATATCATTGCCCGCTAAAAGATTATGTAAAATAATCGCGGTTTTAGAAATTTCGTGATTGTTAATGAAGAAATTAAGGTAGTTCTGTCGTGAACTCAATTAAAATTGTTTTTCATCAGATTTTTGGAAAAATCAATTTTGGGGTTGTTTTTTATGCAGGCGGATCTTAATTATTGGTTATCATCTCTTTCAGTCTCTTTCTATATCATTGCCCGCTAAAGTATTATGTAAAATAATCGCGGTTTTAGAAATTTCGTGATTATTAATGAAGAAATTAAGGTAGTTCTGTCGCGAACACAGTTAAAATTGTTTTAATCAGATTTTTGGAAAAATCAATTTTGGGGTTGTTTTTTATGCAGGCGGATCTTAATTATTGGTTATCGTCTCGTAGGAATCGACCGGCCTAAATTACCTCTTTCAATCTCTTTCTATATCATTGCCCGCTAAAAGATTATGTAAAATAATCGCGGTTTTAGAAATTTCGTGATTATTAATGAAGAAATTAAGGTAGTTCTGTCGCGAACACAATTAAAATTGTGTTTCATCAGATTTTTTGAAAAATCAATTTTGGGGCTGTTTTTTATGCAGGCGGATCTTAATGATTGGTGATCGTCTCGTGGGAATCGAAATTTAACATGAAAATCTGCGATTTTTATAACAATGTTTATGGCAAAATTAGAATTCCGATTTTTAGACGATAAAGTCATACTTCATTATACGAGCCTCTGTCGTAAAAATAGAATCCATTGGAAAAATATATAATATATATATAAATAATAATATATTAAAAATATTAATTGTTTACTTGTTTGTTATGTAATAGATTCCTCATAATTCTGGCATAACGACAGAACTACTTTCCCTAAGATTTCTTTCCCACCCTCTCGTGTATCTCCTCTCCTCAAACCACTGGAAATTACGGATAAAAAATTCACACATAGGCAATTTAAAAAAAATTCTTAACTATTGTGATAAAGTGTAATTTTATTAGAAAAGAAAATCGCTTGTGTTTTAACTTTAGTTTTAATTAAGCTGAGCATATTACTCCATTTCAGAATTGCAAGACCTCATTACTCTTTAAAATAAAAATTTATTGTTAGACTATTTTCATAATTAATATTACATAATAATGACCTGCTTATAAAAAGATCTTGAAACTTTTGAATAGTAGCAAAAAAGAATGCATTTTTAATGAAAATCCACAAGAAGATATGAAGCATTCTTTATCAATTCAGCCACTTTTTTTTCGACCCTCTCCGATTTGCCCTGTAATTGATTATATGAATTTACCACTAAAAGATACTCTATGTGAATTTTTTCAGATTTTTAAAAATAATTTTTCAGAAAATGGCTTTTTTATTCAAGTGCCAATATCTCAGAATTTTGAAGTTACTGAAAAATAATGTCTGCACATAAAAGTTGTTTATTGTTAGCTTTCGAGCGGAATATTCCAAATAATTGTCACGTTCCTGTGAGTACGATTTTTTTCCGAAAAATGGAGGAATTATTGTTTAATTAAAAAAGGATATTTTTTTTTACTGAAAAAATTACAGAGTATTGCTACATGACTGTTGATATCACAAAAAAATCTCCAGAGTGGCACCGATCGATCTTCTGGTATTAAAAAATGCATTTGTGTGAAAGTTCCGAAAAACGGGGGCATTATTATTTTTTTGATAAAAAAAAGGTTCCTTTTTTTTGGCTAATAAAATTACAGAGTATTCTTGCATGACTGTAGATATTGCAAAAAAATCATCAGAGTGGTACGGATCGAGCTTCCGGTATAAAAAAAATAATTCCCCCGTTTTTCGAAACTTCCACACGAATAATTTTTTTTAATACCGTAAGCTCGATCCGTACCACTCTGATGATTTTTTTGCAATATCTACAGTCATGCAAGAATACTCTGTAATTTTATTACCCAAAAAAGTAACCTTTTTTTTATCAAAAAAATAATAATGCCCCCGTTTTTTCACGTAAAATGGAGGAATTATTGTTTAATTAAAAAAAGGATATTTTTTTTTACTGAAAACATTACAGAGTATTGCTACATGACTGTTGATATCACAAAAAAATCGCCAGAGTGGCACCGATCGATCTTCTGGTATTAAAAGATGCATTTGTGTGAAAGTCCCGAAAAACGGGTGCATTATTATTTTTTTGATAAAAAAAAGGTTACTTTTTTTTGGCTAATAAAATTACAGAGTATTCTTGCATGACTGTAGATATTGCAAAAAAATCATCAGAGTGGTACGGATCGAGCTTGCGGTATAAAAAAAAATAATTCCCCCGTTTTTCGAAACTTCCACAGGGAATGATTTTTTTAATACCGTAAGCTCAATCCGTACCACTCTGATGATTTTTTTGCAATATCTACAGTCATGCAAGAATACTCTGTAATTTTATTAGCCAAAAAAAAGTAACCTTTTTTTATCAAAAAAATTATAATGTCCCCGTTTTTTCACGTAAAATGGAGGAATTATTGTTTAATTAAAAAAAGGATATTTTTTTTTACTGAAAAAATTACAGAGTATTGCTACATGACTGTTGATATCACAAAAAAATCGCCAGAGTGGCACCGATCGATCTTCTGGTATTAAAAAATGCATTTGTGTGAAAGTTCCGAAAAACGGGGGCATTATTATTTTTTTTGATAAAAAAGGTCACTTTTTTTTGGCTAATAAAATTACAGAGTATTCTTGCATGACTGTAGATATTGCAAAAAAATCATCAGAGTGGTACGGATCGAGCTTCCGGTATAAAAAAAATAATTCCCCCGTTTTTCGAAACTTCCACACGAATAATTTTTTTTAATACCGTAAGCTCGATCCGTACCACTCTGATGATTTTTTTGCAATATCTACAGTCATGCAAGAATACTCTGTAATTTTATTAGCCAAAAAAAAGTAACCTTTTTTTATCAAAAAAATTATAATGTCCCCGTTTTTTCACGTAAAATGGAGGAATTATTGTTTAATTAAAAAAAGGATATTTATTTTTTACTGAAAAAATTACAGAGTATTGCTACATGACTGTTGATATCACAAAAAAATTTGCAGAGTGGCACCGATCGATCTTCTGGTATTAAAAAATGCATTTGTGTGAAAGTCCCGAAAAACGGGGGCATTATTATTTTTTTGATAAAAAAAAGGTTACTTTTTTTTGGCTAATAAAATTACAGAGTATTCTTGCATGACTGTAGATATTGCAAAAAAATCATCAGAGTGGTACGGATCGAGCTTCCGGTGTAAAAAAAAAATAAATCCCCCGTTTTTCGAAACTTCCACACGAATAATTTTTTTTAATACCGTAAGCTCGATCCCTACCACTCTGATGATTTTTTTGCAATATCTACAGTCATGCAAGAATACTCTGTAATTTTATTAGCCAAAAAAAGTAACCTTTTTTTATCAAAAAAATTATAATGCCCCCGTTTTTTCACGTAAAATGGAGGAATTATTGTTTAATTAAAAAAAGGATATTTTTTTTACTGAAAAAATTACAGAGCATTGCTACATGACTGTTGATATCACAAAAAAATCGCCAGAGTGGCACCGATCGATCTTCTGGTATTAAAAAATGCATTTGTGTGAAAGTTCTGAAAAACGGGGGCATTATTATTTTTTTGATAAAAAAAGGTTACTTTTTTCGGCTAATAAAATTACAGAGTATTCTAGCATGACTGTAGATATTACAAAAAAATCATCAGAGTGGTACGGATCGAGCTTCCGGTATAAAAAAAAATAATTCCCCCGTTTTTCGAAACTTCCACACGAATAATTTTTTTTAATACCGTAAGCTCGATCCGTACCACTCTGATGATTTTTTTGCAATATCTACAGTCATGCAAGAATACTCTGTAATTTTATTACCCAAAAAAGTAACCTTTTTTTATCAAAAAAATTATAATGCCCCCGTTTTTCGGATCTTTCACACAAATGCATTTTTTAATACCAGAAGATCGATCGGTGCCACTCTGGCGATTTTTTTGTGATATCAACAGTCACGTAGCAATACTCTGTAATTTTTTCAGTAAAAAAAAAAATATCCTTCTTTTAATTAAACAATAATTCCTCCATTTTTCGGAAAAAAATCATATTCACAGGAACGTGACAATTATTTGGAATATTCCGCTCAAAAGCTAACAATAAACGACAGCTTTTATGTGCAGACATTTTTTTTCAGTAACTTCAAAATTCTGAGATATTTGCACTCGAATAAAAAAAGCCATTTTCTAAAAAATTATTTTAAAAAATCTGAAAAAATTTACATAGAGTGTCTTTTTGTGGTATATTCATATAACCAATTACAGGACAGATCGGAGAGGGTCGAAAAAAAAGTGGTTGAATTGACAGAGAATGCTTCATATGAGGAAACTGGTGAATCCCTCATTTACTTACGGATGCTATAATTTTTTTTTCCCAAATGTTTCTACATTTCGAAACGATCTTTTTTTCCTCAGCTACAATAAAAATATTTGAAAAAATATTTTTACAAAAACTGCTGAAAATTGTTAAAAAATAATAACTATTAATTACACAGATAAATGTTTACCAACCGATAACAAGGAGGTTTACAAATCGGCACCGTTTTTTTCCAGTGGCTTCTTTTTTAATTTCAACTCTTTCTCGTCGTCAAACTTTCTTCAAAAGAGAAAGAGAGTCATAATCTTTCGTCTATCATACTACTACTGTCTTACGTACCTATCAACCTGTCGATGCTTGCTGCTATACCTCGGCCACACAATGCTGATACTGCTATGTCAACGCGTTCAAGTTCATGTTTGACAAACTTGCATTACGTTTATACAAAGCACTAATTTCTTTTAATACGCCTTAAAAAAAAAAAGAAGCTCGTACATACTCGATGAATTATACGTTTTACGTTGCTTCGCGATCCCGACTGCCATACTCGGCTGATCTGTGATATAACAGATATTTTTTCTCTCTCTCTTTCTCTCTCTAAAAAAATAACATATACACACCATGATAATCGAGAAATTCGTATTCGCGAGAAAAAATCGCGTTGAAGTATGGCAGCACAGACACGAAAATTCATAGTGTAGTAGTTATTCGTCACACAAAAGATGTCTTTTTTTTATTCATATATATAATTTTAAAAATACAAATAAACCGTCGCAAAAAAAGTACAAAAAAAGTCGACGGTGCCGTTGACGTTGAGAGGAAAATAATACGATCACAAAAAAAAAAAAAAAGAAAATTCGTGCTAGATTTTTGAAACTCAGAGCACAGATTTGATTATTGGCATGATAGTTTTTTTTTTCATTATTTTTTTTTCTCACATCTGAACATGCAACAGATAAGAAAAAAAAGAAAAAAATCGCGCGTTGGCCCTTCACAAACATTTATACAGTCATTAATTGATTAATCAATTGCGCCCATATATCAAACTAACTCGGAATGGTTCTTCTAACCGCGGTATTTAATACATTATTATTATTATTATTATTATTATTATTATAACGTATAACTTTATAAACGCACGGGGTTTACCAATACTTTGCCAGCTATGAGACGATGTCAATCGCATGTGATATGATACCAAACGAAACTTGAATGAAACGTATTAAATTATGTATTATACTATATATACATATATATATAAATTAAATATTAATTAACATGTTCGGTGTACACGCTGTACTTACGTGTAAATTATTCGGTGCTGAATAATACTGTCTTAATTGCGGCACATTTTCCTCGTTAATCGCACAATATGTGTGCGAAAATATAACATGAAAATAAGCAAAGAAAAACCATTGAAAAAAAAAAAAGAAATAACAATAATATAGAAACTGTATATTATTTTACCATACAAAAATGCCATCAGCTTGGCTTATATCATAATATTTTCATTATTTATTCTTTTTGTGTTAATGCATTCGCAAGATTGAAGTAAATTGTCGTAAAGTATAAGTATATTCAAGTAATCGTAGACTTGACTGAGAATTGAAGGACTATATATATATATAATAATTATATTAAATATTATTATTATTATTATTATTATTATTAATATGATAAAGCGATATGGTGGAACTCGAAATATGCTTGAGGGTGCGCATTGTATGGGGCAGTTTAATTCTCGATTTTTTTGCCGTTTTTGAAAATTTTTTTTGTTGCTAAAAAAAGATTTTTTGTTCATAAAAAACCGTAAAATAATTTATTTCCAAAGAAAAAGAAAAATAACTTTTTACGCGATAATTCACGTGATAACGTTTTATGGGAGTGTTTTTATTATTATTACTTTTTTTTTTTTTTTTTTTTTTTTTTTTGAGAAATTAATAGTAGTTCTATAAATGTGCCAATCATTTTCACAACTCATTTGCATTTGCTGATTGTTTGTACCTGACTTTCGCGTTCATAGCCGCAGATTTTTCCTTTTGTATATAAACCAAGAATTCAAGCGTAAATTGCTGAAATTTATTCACATAGCACTGAAATATTTTGTTGGCATGAAAATATTAACAGAACATTTAGAGATCTGTTATCAAAAAAAGAACCCTGAAAATATTTTCCTCTTTTTTTTATTACAAGCAGAATCGCATTTACACATTTTTTCAGCTTCATTGATTGAAAATGCGATTTATCTTCGTAGTATTCTTTGAAAAATAATTTTCAATGTGAGAAAAAATTATTTAAAAGTATTTTAAATAATTGCGTATTTTTTAATAATATGCCACAAAATAAAAATTGCAATTTTATGAAATATTTCTGCAATATTTGTCTAATATTTTGTGCTACGTGGATCAATTGGCTAACGATTTGTTTTCGACGTATTTTCGTGCGTGAAAAATAAATGCTTTTTTACTGTGCTTATTGTCCGTGCTGTAAATCGAGTGTGCAGCTTTTTTAGCCTGCCAAATAAAGAAAACATGCTGTTTATACAAATTATACATACAAACAGACATGCGAACTGTTTAAGTAGTTATCTAAGAGCACAATAACTGCGTACAGTGCGTACACCGGATTTTTTATTATTCTTTTCAAATCCAAGAGCAAATTTGGAGAGCCACCATTATTAAAGAATGTGGTAAACGTAATGATGCCATGACGCATGCGAAAGTCTATCTGAGATCTCTGAACAAGCCAAAAAAAAAAAAAAATCAAAGTTCAAAAACC
>OZ019979.1:3417387-3572387 GCA_963970395.1 Ephialtes manifestator
ATCAGAGTGGTACGGATCGAGCTTACGGTATTAAAAAAAATTATTCGTGTGGAAGTTTAAAAAAACCCGGGAATTATTTTTTTTTATACCGGAAGCTCGATCCGTACCACTCTGATGATTTTTTTGCAATATCTACAGTCATGCAAGAATACTCTGTAATTTTATTAGCCAAAAAACGTAACATTTTTTTTATCAAAAAAATAATAATGCCCCCGTTTTTTGGAACTTTCACACAAATGCATTTTTTAATACCAGAAGATCAATCAGTACCACTCTGGCGATTTTTTTGTGATATCAACAGTCATGTAGCAATACTCTGTAATTTTTTTCAGTAAAAAAAAATATCCTTTTTTTAATTAAACAATAATTCCTCCATTTTACGTGAAAAAACGGGGGCATTATTATTTTTTTGATAAAAAAAGGTTACTTTTTTTTTGGCTAATAAAATTACAGAGTATTCTTGCATGACTGTAGATATTGCAAAAAAATCATCAGAGTGGTACGGATCGAGCTTACGGTATTAAAAAAAATTATTCGTGTGGAAGTTTCGAAAAACGGGGGAATTATTTTTTTTTATACCGGAAGCTCGATCCTTACCACTCTGATGATTTTTTTCCAATATCTACAGTCAAGCAAGAATACTCTGTAATTTTATTAGCCAAAAAAAAGTAACCTTTTTTTGTCAAAAAAATAATAATGCCCCCGTTAATGCCCCCGTTTTTCGGAACTTTTACACAAATGCATTTTTTAATACCAGAAGATCAATCAGTACCGCTCTGGCGATTTTTTTGTGATATCAGCAGTCATGTAGCAATACTCTGTAATTTTTTCAGTAAAAAAAAATATCCTTTCTTTAATTAAACAATAATTCCTCCATTTTACGTGAAAAAACGGGGGCATTATTATTTTTTTGATAAAAAAAAGGTTACTTTTTTTTGGCTAATAAAATTACAGAGTATTCTTGCATGGCTGTAGATATTGCAAAAAAATCATCAGAGTGGTACGGATCGAGCTTACGGTATTAAAAAAAATTATTCGTGTGGAAGTTTAAAAAAACCCGGGAATTATTTTTTTTTATACCGGAAGCTCGATCCGTACCACTCTGATGATTTTTTTGCAATATCTACAGTCATGAAAGAATACTCTGTAATTTTATTAGCCAAAAAAAAGTAACCTTTTTTTTATCAAAAAAAAAATAATGCCCCCGTTTTTCGGAACTTTCACACAAATGCATTTTTTAATACCAGAAGATCGATCAGTGCCACTCTGGCGATTTTTTTGTGATATCAACAGTCATGTAGCAATACTCTGTAATTTTTTCAGTAAAAAAAAAATATCCTTTTTTTAATTAAACAATAATTCCTCCATTTTACGTGAAAAAACGGGGGCATTATTATTTTTTTGATAAAAAAGGTTACTTTTTTTGGCTAATAAAATTACAGAATATTCTTCCATGACTGTAGATATTGCAAAAAAATCATCAGAGTGGTACGGATCGAGCTTACGGTATTAAAAAAAATTATTCGTGTGGAAGTTTCGAAAAACGGGGGAATTACTTTTTTTTATACCGGAAGCTCGATCCTTACCACTCTGATGAATTTTTTGCAATATCTACAGTCATGCAAGAATACTCTGTAATTTTATTAGCCAAAAAAAAGTAACCTTTTTTTATCAAAAAAATAATAATGCCCCCGTTTTTTGGAACTTTCACACAAATGCATTTTTTAATACCAGAAGATCGATCGGTGCCACTCTGGCGATTTTTTTGTGATATCAACAGTCATGTAGCAATACTCTGTAATTTTTTCAGTAAAAAAAAATATCCTTTTTTTAATTAAACAATAATTCCTCCATTTTTCGGAAAAAAATCATACTCACAGGAACGTGACAATTATTTGGAATATTCCGCTCGAAAGCTAACAATAAACGACAACTTTTATGTGGAGACATTCTTTTTCAGTAACTTCAAAATTCTGAGATATTGGCACTTGAATAAAAAACGCCATTTTCTGAAAAATTATTTTCAAAAATCCGAAAAAATTCACATAGAGTGTCTTTTAGTGGTACATTCATGTAATTACAGGGCAAATCGGAGAGGGTCGAAAAAAAAGTGGCTGAATTGACAGAGAATGCTTCTAATAAGAATGGAGTACTTCACATTAGTGAAATCTTTGATATCATTTTTTTGTATGAATAATCATGGATTTTAAGGCACGTTAATTAATTATGGTTACTTTTCCACGCGGTACATTTTCGGTACCTTTAATAAAACTTTATTTATAAAATCTTCTTCGAAGATGGAGTTCTTAAGCATCAAAATAAATTCTCTTCGTTAAAACCACATCCTGCAACAATAATTATCACTCATTGTAATTATTTATTGCACAAAGGTTGTAAAAAAAATGTTTCACTCATTTTACTAGTACAAAGTGCTTCAATTTTCGCAAATTCGGCTATACCAGAAAAACCATGTGAATATATGATATTTTTTAATGCAGTACATCGCGGCGAGCCCGCATCCGTATCCCTACACGACGTATCCGGCGCCGGGAATAATTCACACTCTGCCGCTGGGCGACTCCGAACAGACAAGTAACGCAGCATCCCCGGACGACTCTTATCAACAGTACCAGGCTCAGCAGCCCAAGTAGGCCACAGTTCTATAGGTTAGATCGAGTATAGTTTATTAGATAACGAAGCCACTGCGAGATTGCAAAAATTCGTGATAAAGTAAGAGAAACAAAGTTTTTTGAAAATATGTGGTTATTGATATTGGTTTTACGAAAAAAGTATCTTAGAAAAAATCGATAAATTGACTCGTGATTAACGAGAAACCTTTTTTTTACTCTGTTTTAGGTACGACTATGCCGAGGGTTACATAAGTTAGGAGAGGCATACCCGTCGTTACGAAGGGGTGTTTACGCATTGACGAAGAGATGATAAGAGAGTAAACGACGACGATTTGTAAAACGAGAAAGATACGAGAGGACCCAGAGAATGGATTTAGAATTTCTTCCTCGCGAGACTACGAAAACAAAAAAAGAAAGAAAGAAAACGAGAGAAAGAGACGAATAATGGAAAACACAAATGCTTAGAGAAAGTTTGCGCAGGAAGAACGAGAGAAGCGAAGAAAAGAGTGTAGAGGGAAAAAAAAAAAAAAGAAATAATTGACTTGCCAGCCATCTTTTATACATTTTATCCTCCAAGATAAGATAGGGTGAAAGTAGTTGAATATTTTGCAACGAGTAGATAATGATCTTCGACGTAAATCGCGGCGAGTGTTTTTTAGGGGAGCTCGCGAGGGCCGCGAACGTCTTTGAGCTCGCGAAAAATGCATGCAGAACACAATAATCAATGGAAAGAAAAAAATAAAATAAAATAAAAAATAAAATAAATTTCTACGGAAGAAAGAAATTCGCGGGCGACGAAAGACGTTCGCGAGGCTCGGCCTCGCGGCGGCCGACGACGATAGGCTTCCAGGATTTAAATTTAGGTATTACACTTACTAAAAATGACGCGCGCACTAAGGCGACGTGTCATTAAAGCTAAACGCTTGAAAGTGTGAATAAATATTTTAACAGAAAGAAAGCGAGCGAAAGAGAGCGAGAGAGAGAGAGAGAGAACGAGTGGAAGGAAGGAAGATAATGCTTATTAAACAAAACAAAACAAAAAAGTAACTATTAAAGATGATGATGAAAGAACTGTGCGCTGCTCAGAATTGTAACTACATACAAAGAAGAATTCTTCCCAAGTGACGTGTAGACGACGCGACGTCGACGAGAATCTTTTTCCCAGCGAAAGGGTGGAAGCATCTCTAGAAATGAAACAAAAAAAACACATCCACCTCCTTTCGTCGTCGTCGTCGTAATTATTATGATTAATAAATAGAATGGAGGGGAGGGGACAAAAAAAGGGGGCCGGGAGGGATGGGAAAGGAATCGCAGGAAACTATGAAGAATTTCCAACTGTCTGAAAATGCGAAGGAGAAACGAGGAGACGATGAATTAAAACGGTGTAGTATTTAAAAAAAAAAAAACATTTAAAAAACCAAAAAAAAAGCCAGCAAACGCAATGTACCCGGGGAAAAAAATAACGTGAAAAAAACTCTTGAATTTTAACACACTGTTTATCGATCATTGTTTCCGTTCAGACATTCCAAAAGCCTGGGCGAATCCGCGAAATTATTTGCCAATTCCGCGGCCATCTTTTATTCATTTTTTTTTATCCAAATGTAATGACTCGTTTCGTTTTTTAAATCATTTTTCTTTTTTTTTATATAACAGACGACAGACTATACGATGAGATGAGAGTGTCGACAATGTATTTTATTATAAACAAAAAAAAAAACAAAACACAAAAAAACGAAACGTAAAGCTTTATTTCGCGACGAAAAATGATGAGAAAATGAGATCTTTCATGAGATATATAAACAGTAACATTGTATATCGAATAATTATTGTACGGAAAGAGAAAAGATTAAAATTAAAGTGGAGAAAATACGGAACGATGATGTGAGAAAAAAATAACGAAGTAACAGTGAAAAAAAAAAAACGCATAGTACTCTCTAGAGCATTAATTATATATTTATGAGTACGGTTATACTGCGAACGCGAATCGAGATATCAGTTTTAATTGTACAGTGAATACAGATATTTTTTTTAGAATTGTGCCTTTTCCGACAGAGAGATCCGCCAGACAAGTGGAATGTGCTGGGAGATGAAAGAGAGAGAGAGAACGAAAGAGCGAGAGAGAGAGTATGAAAAACAAAAGAAATAAAACGACAAAAAAAAAATGAAAAAAAAAATAAGTAACAGAAGTAAAAAAACGTAACTGTAATATATTTTTACGTCGCCGTGTAAAGCGAGAAAAATAACTCGAGCCAAATTTTTTCATCCTCTAGTTGAAAACGGGACGAGAGAAGAAAGAGATTTTGAATAATTATTTCTGTCCTCTTTGTAGCCCTTTTTATGACAATTGTACGAATTTTTTATTCGGTTATACTATAAATTTTCATAGATTTTGTATGTATAGTTGCCACTAATGGGATTGCGCGCGGACGAGTTTTTTTTTAAGCCACGAGTAGGCGACGGTCCTTGTTTGTGGAATAAATCAACGGCGACGGCAAAAAAAGAAAAAAAAAAAAAAAAAACGGCTGTAATCGCGATTCGAAGCGGGAGCCTGATGAGCCAGCGATTATATTGTGTTAAAACAGAGGAATTAGAGCCGAGAATTAAGCGTTTTTAAAGGCAAAAATTAACCACGAGAGACACACACAAAACGTGCACAACACAAGCCCAACAACCGTTTGAGGTTTTTCAAGGATTAAAAAAAAACGGTAATCCGAGATAGCTAGATTATAAATTAATATATTTGTAACGATTACCGGAAATCGAGAAACGGGATACAGCGTTAGGCAGAAAGGAACAAAAACCACACGAAAAAAAAAAAAAAACCATAACAAATGGAAAAATTGTCCATCTCTTTCTCCTCCTCCGCCTGCCCATTCCGTAGCCCCCGAAAAGGAGAGAAAATAAATCACGAACGGATTGTAAAATGATTCCCCGAAATCGAATAGAACGAAGCGAGTTGTTTTTTTTTTTTTTGTATATTTTTATTTTTTTTTTCTCTTTTTTGCAAAGAATTGCACTAAAGACAGATGCGAGAGAAATAAAAAGCTTTCTACCAAATAAATGGCGAGCTCCGAGGAGAGGAGAGGAGCTCGGTCGACACAGAGTGCGGCGGACAGGTAGTTAGGTAGAGTCTAGAAAACAAAACATTAAAAAAAAACAAACAAATGAGAAAAAACGGCGACTTGTAGCTATTATTATAATATTACAATAATAATATACTGTATTATTATAATTAACAATTACTATTATTGAGAAGCGTCATCTAAAGTATGAAAGATTTTTACACTGTTGAAACTTGAAGTAAATAATATATTTAGTTTATTTTGGTACATCACAATTTGATGACAAGAGAGAGATGAGAGATTAAGATGAGAGACGGAGAGTCAATGATGTCGCGGGATTTAATGACAAAAAAATGATACAGGCGAAAAAAAGTGTGGGACGAACTATTTTTTAAGAGACCGATTATTAAAAAAAAAAACAAAAAAACAAAAAGATAAACTCGATTCGAAGAGCAAGTCCGTGCTAGATACATACTTGAAACTTGGTGATTTTTTGCACCTTTACTGAGAAGAAATACCCTAGAAAGAGAGTCACGAAATAAAGAGGGAATGAATTTAGTCCGAAGCTGAAGCAAATCGCACGTGGTACGATTTTTGGCAAGTGCGTCAACATATTAAACGCAATGACGGAAGGGAAGATAAAAGAAGAAATGAAATCACATGTGATTGATAGTGAATTTTTCAGATTTTACTAAATAGACTTGTACTAAGTAAACTAATATTACTGTGACGACCAAACACAAGTGGCGGCAACTAATACGAATTTTTCGAGCCGATTGGACGAGCAAGAGAATAACGAGAGGCGAAGATGTGAAAGAAGAAGAAGAAATAAGCACGTTTTTTTAAAAACGACCAGAAAACAAATACTGAGCTGTCGACGAAGGCTATAGAAATTATTGTACAGACGGTGAATCGCGCGAAACTAGAAACGAAGACGATTAGAATGCGCGTCGACAAACAAAAAAGAAGAAAAAAAGAGAGAGAAGCGACGAGCGATAGATTTTAATAAGCGAGGAAGATGAGAGATAACAAATGTGAGATGAGGAAGACATTGCGTAGCTAGGTAGCGTTGAACCTACAATTTAAGATAGCATACGTTCGGTTTAGCTATTAATGAAGATAATGAAGAAAATGAACACGATTAAGGATTAAGATTTAAGGTTGAATTTAGGTAGATAGATATTAGGCGTGTTAGTTAGGATACGACTGCCTCCTCAATCCTCAAAGAAGAGAAAAATAACAAACAAACATAAACAGAAACAAAAAAACGGAAAAACCCCTGCCCATCCCAACGACGCTTAAGCTGAGACGGGGTGTCAAACCGTACAGTCTACGCACCTCGCACCCGTCAAGACTGACTGGCTATTCATATTAATGAATTATTATTCAACACGCATTTCCCAACGTATTTCAAAAATATATTACACTACAGCAGCAAATCGTTGAAGCTACAGCCTATATAACAAAGTCTTAAGGAGGTTGAAGCCTTTCGCACTAGTCAAATCAGTGCTACATTTTTTTATAACGATTGTAGCATAGTTGTTCAAAAAGCGCGTAAAAAAAAACCCGTGAAAATTGTTTGCGCGAATGGGTCAGAATTTTTTACGCCCGGTGCCACGAAAACTGTCTTTTTACAGTTAGATCAGAGGCACAAAAAGTTGAACTTTCGACGCGGTTAGTGCAGAAGTGCTTTTAAAAAATGTAGCGCTGATTTGTCTAATGCGAAAATTTTCAACCTCCTTAAGGTAGTTCTATATGACATTAAAAAATAATCATACGCATTACTTTGATTGCCTCAATAATAATATCAGAAATAATCGAGAATCCTTCGAAATTGTCGTAATAAAATTAAAACGATTATTTGTAAATAGTTGATATGTTTAGTGCGGATTTGACTTCATTTTTACGATAATTAGGTTAAGAAATGTCATTTGGCCCGGTATCGTGCACTTTGACATTGGTTAAATTGAATATTATTCCGGAGACTTCACCTTTTTTCATGATGCATCAATTCCTGAATGATTTGCGAATCCGTAGTACTTTTTATTTTTTCTCTATCTTTGATCTAAGTATGTTAATTTTCGATTTAAAGATCAATTTTTCCAGCTCTCCCGTTAGCGCCGTGTAAAAAGATCGATTTTCAAGTTTTAATTGTTCATTCAAATACTCGGTGAGGGCCTTCAAGATTTTGTGCAAGTAAAATTGAATAGCTAAATTACAACATGTCAAAAATTCATGCATATGAGTTTGGATTGCCTTCACGACAGAACTACCTTAATTAGTCTCATTATTTTTGTTTTTTTTTTTAATTATTTATTTTTGAAACTCATACTGATTTTTGTCTTTTTTAATAAGAAATTTTGTCCCTTTTCGTTTCACAAAAATAAAAAACATTTGTTATCTCTTCGAGAGCCTATTCAACGTCTAAGGAACGACCTTTAGTCTCATTATTTTTGTTTTTTGAGGCTCATACTGATTTTTGTATTTTTTAATCCGAAATTTTGTCCCTCTTAGTTTGATGCAAAAAAAATATACATTTGTCATCTTTTCGAGAGCGAGAGTATTCAAGGTGGCCTTTAAGGTAGTTCTGTCGGTACGCCGGAGTCATAAATCTCAGAGTCTATATGACATTAAAAAATAATCATACGCATCACTTTGATTGCCTCAATAATAATATCAAAAATAATCGAGAATCCTTCGAAATTGTCGTAATAAAATTAAAACGATTATTTGTAAATAGTTGATATGTTTAATGCGGATTTGACTTCATTTTTACGATAATTAGGTTAGGAAATGTCATTTGGCCCGGTATCGTGCACTTTGACATTGGTTAAATTGAACATTATTCCGGAGACTTCACCTTTTTTCATGATGCATCAATTCCTGAATGATTTGCGAATCCGAAGTACTTTTTATTTTTTCTCTATCTTTGATCTAAGTATGTTAATTTTCAATTTAAAGATCAATTTTTCCAGCTCTCCCGTTAGCGCCGTGTAAAAAGATCGATTTTCAAGTTTTAATTGTTCATTCAAATACTCGGTAAGGGCCTTCAAGATTTTGTGCAAGTAAAATTGAATAGCTAAATTACAACATGTCAAAAATTCATGCATATGAGTTTGGATTGCCTTCACGACAGAACTACCTTAATTAGTCTCATTATTTCTGTTTTTTTTTTTAATTATTTATTTTTGAAACTCATACTGATTTTTGTCTTTTTTAATAAGAAATTTTGTCCCTTTTCGTTTCACAAAAATAAAAAACATTTGTTATCTCTTCGAGAGCCTATTCAACGTCTAAGAAACGACCTTTAGTCTCATTATTTTTGTTTTTTGAGGCTCATACTGATTTTTGTATTTTTTAATCCGAAATTTTGTCCCTCTTAGTTTGATGCATAAAAAATATACATTTGTCATCTTTTCGAGAGCGAGAGTATTCAAGGTGGCCTTTAAGGTAGTTCTGTCGGTACGCCGGAGTCATAAATCTCAGAGTCTATATGACATTAAAAAATAATCATACGCATCACTTTGATTGCCTCAATAATAATATCAAAAATAATCGAGAATCCTTCGAAATTGTCGTAATAAAATTAAAACGATTATTTGTAAATAGTTGATATGTTTAATGCGGATTTGACTTCATTTTTACGATAATTAGGTTAGGAAATGTCATTTGGCCCGGTATCGTGCACTTTGACATTGGTTAAATTGAACATTATTCCGGAGACTTTACCTCTTTTCATGATGCATCAATTCTTGAATGATTTGCGAATCCGTAGTACTTTTTATTTTTTCTCTATCTTTGATCTAAGTATGTTAATTTTCAATTTAAAGATCAATTTTTCCAGCTCTCCCGTTAGCGCCGTGTAAAAAGATCGATTTTCAAGTTTTAATTGTTCATTCAAATACTCGGTAAGGGCCTTCAAGATTTTGTGCAAGTAAAATTGAATAGCTAAATTACAACATGTCAAAAATTCATGCATATGAGTTTGGATTGACTTCACGACAGAACTACCTTAATTAGTCTCATTATTTTTGTTTTTTTTTTTAATTATTTATTTTTGAAACTCATACTGATTTTTGTCTTTTTTAATAAGAAATTTTGTCCCTTTTCGTTTCACAAAAATAAAAAAACATTTGTTATCTCTTCGAGAGCCTATTCAACGTCTAAGAAACGACCTTTAGTCTCATTATTTTTATTTTTTGAGGCTCATAAAGATTTTTGTATTTTTTAATCCGAAATTTTGTCCCTCTTAGTTTGATGCAAAAAAAATATACATTTGTCATCTTTTCGAGAGCGAGAGTATTCAAGGTGGCCTTTAAGGTAGTTCTGTCGGTACGCCGGAGTCATAAATCTCGGAGTCTATATGACATTAAAAAATAATCATACGCACCACTTTGACTGCTTCAATAATAATATCAAAAATAATCGAGAATCCTTCGAAATTGTCGTAATAAAATTAAAACGATTATTTGTAAATAGTTGATATGTTTAGTGCGGATTTGACTTCATTTTTACGATAATCAAGTTAGGAAATGTCATTTGGCCCGGTATCGTGCACTTTGACATTGGTTAAATTAAACATTATTCCGGAGACTTCACCTTTTTTCATGATGCATCAATTCCTAAATGATTTGCGAATCCGTAGTACTTTTTATTTTTTCTCTATCTTTGATCTAAGTATGTTAATTTTCGATTTAAAGATCAATTTTTCCAGCTCTCCCGTTAACGCCGTGTAAAAAGACCGATTTTCAAGTTTTAATTGTTCATTCAAATACTCGGTAAGAGCCTTCAAGATTTTGTGCAAGTAAAATTGAATAGCTAAATTACAACATGTCAAAAATTCATGCATATGAGTTTAGATTGCCTTCACGACAGAACTACCTTAAATGAGTCTTTTCCTGTGTTATAAGACGTTTTATGTTCATGTGAACAGGAAGTAAAATAATTCAACGATTATCGCCAAATGCTGATTTATCCTCTTTGCGTATTAATTAATACGTAGCAAGTGCGTGTGGAATTAATTGTTCAGCTAATAAACATAACATTATAACGCTAATGTAATATAAAATTGTAAGGTAAAGTTGCTTGCTGCGCACCGCGGGTCGGGTGCTTGGGCTGGCCGGTCACACACGTTTTACAACAACAACAACACACAGAGACGGTTGGTAATTATTAGAAGAAAACAAATGAGATGAAAGTGTAAAAAAAAGAAAAAACGACGTACGACGAAAAAAAAAAACAAAAAATCTTCGCGATTCCGACGGTCCTTTCATCGCAGATAACGAAGGAGTTTAACGAGAAGTTAAGTCGCGCAAGCTTCGTAGAGCTAAACGAGTGTGTAGGGAAAGAAGAAATATTTGACGATGAATGAGAGGAAGAAGAAGAAGAAATGTTGATGAGAGTGAGAGACCTAGAAAGCGTAGCCACATTTTTGTAGTTCTTAGATGTCGAGAACTTAGCAAGTCTGTAGGATTAAAAATCTTGTAGTTTTTTTTGATGATAAGATAAACGACTAAGAAACAAAAAAAAATACCATGCATTAAGGGAAAAAAAAGAAGAAAATACCGAGAAAATAAGGAAACAAACATAGGGTGTTTATATGAAAAGAAAAGAAAAAACGAAAACAAAAAAAAATGAAATCTTAACTTTAAGCGCGAGACGGGATGATGATTATCGGCTTAAGAACGCGCGGCGGACTCCTGCTAGTCGCTTCCTCCCATTCTCAGTGAACGGAGGAAACGATTTTATATTTAAATAAATAAATTTAAAAAAACAAAACACACACTTGGGGGCGAGATTCGCCGTCGGCTAAAAATCCGACTTGTACAGTCCTTGCAAAAAGACAAGGTTCTATACGTCATTGTTTTACTTTGTTGAACGAGAGCAAGTATGCGTGTGTGAGAGAAGACTGAGAGACGGAAAATGAGCGCATTAGATTTAATTAATTAGCTGAGAGAGAGAGAGTGAGAGCGATATCTCCATGGTTTTCTGTTTTTTCTTTCACTATTTTTCCCTCCGACTCCTCGCGGTCCCCCTATTTGTTCTCTTCTTTTGTATTTGTAACTACTCCCTTCGTAACACTGTCCTTGCATCGTTGTGCGGTGGTTTGCGACCAAGAAAACCCTACAAAAAAAAATACACGTGGAAACTCAACAAAAAAAGTGAATAAAATGCAACGGTTACAGTTTAAAGGAAGAAAAACATTACCTTAGGCGTTTATACAGCAGCAGCACACTAAACAAAAACCCCAGCCCTCCTCCCCCTGCAAAAAATCGGTCTCCGGTTTCTCTAGAATTAGGGTGTACTATAGACACGAAGAAAGGGAGAAGAAACGGCGCGAGTAGAGAGCGAAGAGGTTTAATGAAGAAAAAAGAAGAAAACGAAAAAAAAAAAGAAGAAGAAGAAACTAGAGTTTAAGGACAAGTATGTCATAGTTAAGATAGGGACTCTTAGAAGTCGATAGGTGCTGTAATAAAAAAAAAGAAGAAAAAAAAAACAAAACATCTATTTAAAAACAAACACGAGACGACGAAGATTATAGGCAGAAGAAATGAAGAAAAAAAAATACTTAAGACACGCTAACAAAGTTAAAACTTTCAGAATTAGATTTTTCATGAAACTCGAATAAGGACAGGGCATGAGCCACTAAAAAAGTGCCCTTATTTTATTTTGAATCGTTTGCAAAAAAAAAAAAAAAATAAAAGCTAGTCTTTCTGTGTGAGATAATTTCCTCTCTTCTTTTTTATGTTTGAGATTATTCACGTGAGAATGATTCGTGGGGGTTTAGATAGGGACTTTTTAAAAACAAAACAGACACAAATACAGACAGTGAGGAAAGAGAGTCAAAAGATGGCCAAGTTATCCTCGAAATTTCATAATTTTGAGGGCCTAAAATTTGACTATTGCGGCTGATTAAGGTAGATACGAAAAAGAGATGCGCACGAGTGAGAGAAAGAGAGCATGAGACAAAAAAAAATACCTACACTGTTACTGTAAAACTGCACAGTGCGAGTGCAAAGGCTCTCGTACGTAAATAGCGCGAATGAAAAAAAAACAAAGAAGAGAGAATTTCGCCTTTGTACCGGAGCATTGCACCGAACAGTCTTAGAGTTACTTACTAATATGGTTTGGTATTATTCAAAACAATGAAAGAATCAAATTTCCTGATTATTATCATCCCTTATTTTGCGATCAAATAAAAGATCTGTTTTGGGGAGTCGTCTCGTTGTTATGCACAACCGTTTCGAAATCGATCGTTTTTTACCTCGAGGGCGGCCACAACTTTTTTTTCGGATGCTGAAGAAGAAGATGAAGAGAAGCTACAACAAATTTTATTGCCTTGTCCTTTCGTTAATTTGTGTTGTCAATTTAATTGACTTATTTTTTAATCTTTTGGAAAATGTTCGTTTTTAACCTGGAGGATGGCTGAACAGGATTTTTGCGGATGCAGAAGAAGAAGATGAAGAGAAGCAACAACAACGAAATTCTTTGACGAACATACTTATATATTATTAAAAAAATATCTGAATTACAGGTATCTAAAGTGAACGTGAACGCTTTAACGGAACGCGTTCTTCGACTTGAATATTCTGACTGTGTTGTCCGCTCCGCCGGAAACTATTAGCTTCGGGTTCGACCAGTTGCTGCTCAGTACTTTGTCCTCGTGACCGGAAAGATCGTAGAGCGGTGCCTTTGGACTAAAATGAAAACGCAATTTTTTTTCCATTTTATACTTATAACGAGAGGCTCAAACAAAAATTACAAAATCGTGAATTACCTTCGAGTGTCCCAGAGTTTTAGATTATTGTCGTAAGCGCCGGATATGAAGAGATGCTCCATCGTCGTTGACCAACGAACGGTTTGCACCCACTGGGTGTGAGAGGTGAACATAGCTTTCACAACTGAACCCTCTGAAAGCACGAATTTATTTAATTCTATTGAAGCATTAATTTTGTATAAATGTAATAGGGTCAGTCAACTTTTCCAGTCTGTTTTTTATTCAGTGTCATTTTTGTCAGTTCATTTGAATTTAAAAAAAATGTTCTCGTGTGAAAAATGCAAATCTCGTAGTATGTAGAGAAATTTGACATACCTGTCGCTCTAGGATCGTATAGCCTTACGTGCCTGTCCGCAGACGCGGTTACTACTGCACGGGACAACGGCGAGTAATCAACATCGAAGAAACTCTTGTTTCCCGGTATTTCGTGCTTCATACCGCCCAACTCGGAATCCCAAATTTTCAACGTATGATCCCACGAAGATGTGATTATTTCCGCTGTATCTGACCATACGACTCCGCTGATTGCTTCTTTGTGACCTTTCAGCGTTCTCTTTGGTGTCTATCAAAACGAAAATGGATTAAAATTTTCGCAATCTTGAAAAAATAATTATGTACAATTTTTTTGCTTCCTCATAGAGGAAGCTTTGTTTTCATGAAAAATTTTTTTTCGAGATTTTTATGTCAGGACACTTAAAATTGTCCAAAACGTCCAGAAAAGTGATCTACAAAAAATGTCCGTATGTATGTGTGTGTGTGTGTGTGTGCGTGTGAAGAAAATGGATTAAAATTTTCGAAATCTTGAAAAAAAAATTATGTACAGTTTTTTTGCTTCCTCATAGAGGAAGCTTTGTTTTCATGAAAAAAAAAAAAAAAAAAATTGGAGATTTTTATGTCAGGACACTTAGAATTGTCCAAAACGTCCAAGCAAAGTGATCTAGAAAGAATGTCCGCGCGCGCGCGCGTGTGTGTGTGTGTGTATGTGTGTGTGTGTGAGTGTGAGTGTGAGTGTGAGTGTGAGTGTGAGTGTGAGTGTGAGTGTGTGTGTGTGTGTGTGTGTGTGTGTGTGTGTGTGTGTGTGTGTGTGTGTGTGTGTGTGTGTGTGTGTGTGTGTGTGTGTGTGTGTGTGTGTGTGTGTGTGTGTGTGTGTGTGTGTGTGTGTGTGTGTGTGTGTGTGTGTGTGTGTGTGTGTGTGTGTGTGTGTGTGTGTGTGTGTGTGTGTGTGTGTGTGTGTGTGTGTGTGTGTGTGTGTGTGTGTGTGTGTGTGTGTGTGTGTGTGTGTGTGTGTGTGTGTGTGTGTGTGTGTGTGTGTGTGTGTGTGTGTGTGTGTGTGTGTGTGTGTGTGTGTGTGTGTGTGTGTGTGTGTGTGTGTGTGTGTGTGTGTGTGTGTGTGTGTGTGTGTGTGTGTGTGTGTGTGTGTGTGTGTGTGTGTGTGTGTGTGTGTGTGTGTGTGTGTGTGTGTGTGTGTGTGTGTGTGTGTGTGTGTGTGTGTGTGTGTGTGTGTGTGTGTGTGTGTGTGTGTGTGTGTGTGTGTGTGTGTGTGTGTGTGTGTGTGTGTGTGTGTGTGTGTGTGTGTGTGTGTGTGTGTGTGTGTGTGTGTGTGTGTGTGTGTGTGTGTGTGTGTGTGTGTGTGTGTGTGTGTGTGTGTGTGTGTGTGTGTGTGTGTGTGTGTGTGTGTGTGTGTGTGTGTGTGTGTGTGTGTGTGTGTGTGTGTGTGTGTGTGTGTGTGTGTGTGTGTGTGTGTGTGTGTGTGTGTGTGTGTGTGTGTGTGTGTGTGTGTGTGTGTGTGTGTGTGTGTGTACACAACTCCGAAAATTCGAACGCCGATAACTCAAGAACGGTTTTGTATATCGCGCTCAAATTTGGCACACTAGTGTAGCAGCAGACCCTCTTCAACTGTACCAATTTTCGACAAAATCTGTGCGAAAATTTCGATTTTATGCCGTTTTGAATTTTTTTAAAAAAGGACGTGGTCGCTCTAACTTTCGTAAAATTTAGTCTATTTTGCTAAGTAGTTGGTTATAAGAGTAGGTGCACTTAATGCTGTTTGGTATTGAATTTGGTTCGAATCGGTAAAGTGGTTCAGATTTCATGGAATTTTGAATTTTTCAAAAAATTGACATTATCGCTCTATTGTAACTTTTGCAAAACTTGAAATAGCGAGCTCAAATTTTGTACATAAATGAAACAATATTCAGCCATTATATATGTATAATTTAGTAACAAACGGTATGAAATTTGTGATTTTATGGAATGTTGAATTATTTTTAATAATATACGTTATCACATTTACTTTCGAAAACGCTCTAATAATAATGAAATAACGGAATAACGAAATAGAAAAAGCAAATTCACAACATGTTTATTTATCTAATTTAAAAAAGGATGCAAAGTAGAACCTTGCACATTGCTTCCTCATTATTTTTCGCTTTTTACAAAGCTTCCTCTATGAGGAAGCCAAAATTGAATAACATACTGCTTCCTCATAGAGGGAGCTTTGTAAAAAGCGAAAAATAATGAGGAAGCAATGTGCAAGGTTCTACTTTTTTGAGATTAGGACACAAAAAAAATTATATTTGTTAACGGATTAAATAAACTTAATCATTTTTTACGTAAATTCACTCACTCGTGTTTTTCCGTGCTCTGTTTTAGATCTTTTCGAAGTAGATTCACCGTCGTCATCGTCATCTTCCGCCGCTATAAATAAAGTTTTGAATAAATATTCATTGTTCTCTTTTTTTTTTGGAAATTCCAGGAAACAATTTACTCACAGGTGGACCAAATTTTAAGCATAGTGTCCCAAGATCCTGTAGCCATAGTTGAACTGTCGCGACTAACTCCTACGGCTTCCAAACTCTGCGAGTGTCCCTTACATACGTGTATGCAATCTACCGAATTATTAGCTATATTCCAATTCCATATAATCGCCGTTTGATCCTGAGAAACGCTGACAAAAGTGCCAATCTCAAGATCCAAGGATATCCAAGCCACTGCTTTTATTGGCGATTCGTGGCCAGGTATAGTTAGATGATGCTTTCCTTTTGCTGTCCAGATATGAAGCGTATTGTCGTAACAACCAGTTAAAATCCTGCAACGATTGCATGGTTTTTACTCAATGTTCTTCAGTTATTTCTTTATATTTTTTTCCATATTAATGACAAATTTGTTATAAATTCTCAATAACAAATGAACATATTATCAAAAAGGTTTTGGAAAGTAAACAAATAAATGAGGATATATCTGTTTATAAATAGCAAATATCAAATAATGA
This sequence comes from Ephialtes manifestator, assembly GCA_963970395.1. NCBI lineage: Eukaryota > Metazoa > Arthropoda > Insecta > Hymenoptera > Ichneumonidae > Ephialtes > Ephialtes manifestator. The sequence continues at coordinate 3,434,128 of OZ019979.1, forward strand.
GTGAAGTAATCTAAATTAATGTTGATAAGGGCTGTTCAAAAAAACGTAATTTTCTTATAATCGGTTGCTCCTGAAAAGCTGTATTGATTATCACAAAAAGTAATAATAATGTTTTACAACAATTATGTGCTTTTTGCTGATCCAGCAGCTAAAGGCGCTATACTAAATAAATAAAGTATCTGGCCCACGTTAAGCGATTCAACGCTTGTGTGTGGGTATATATGTAGTCACTTTTCATGTTTTTTAGTTTGTGTTATTGTTTGTATATTTAATTTTAGTGTGGTTTTATTGTGGGTTAATGTTTAGTGCTTTTTCTTAATGATTACTTATTTTGCAATTGCGAGTTATTTGATTTGAGTTACTGCTTCACTTTTAGTTGATATCACATAATTTTCTATAATGTCTTTATATTTATTGTTATCACAGTTGTAGAGTTTTTGTCGGAGATGCTTTGGCATTGCGTTTATTAATTTTGGAGCTATGTAGTCGAAGCACCGGCTTGACTACATAGCTCCAATTTTGATTAACAATAATATTATTACCATCTTTCGCAAACTGCGACTGCGGATACCCAGTCGTCGTGAATGAGGCAGTCTTGAGGCTCGGGAGGTGGATGTTTTTCTAGATACTCGACATCTACAACGTCTTCCGTTGAAATTCCTCTTTCGCTGATATGCTCCGATAACGAAGTTCTCAAAAATTCGTTACTCACCAAAAAATCAAATTCCGTCTCTTTGACAACATTTTCAGACTCTGAAAATGAAGTGCGATAAAAAAAATATTGTCTATTTATAAATAGAAGACATAATCATAGAAAAAAGGACATGGAAATTAATTACCTTTGAGCAATTCGTGTACGAGAGTATTTAATTCATTCGGAATAACCGAAGCCGGTACCGATAGCGGAAAATCTGGAACTGCGAAGCTAAAAAAAATTCGTAATATTTTATTGTGTGTTTTCAGCGAGCGAAGGATACACAAACGTTAACCTACAAAAAGGAATTGTACAGAAGAGGTTAAAGTTTACTTACTGCTGCTGTTTTGTCACAAAACGTATTTGTATCTGAGGCGCATCACTGTCGGCACTTTTACCCGCCATTTTTAACAATTTTCTATTTATTTATTAATGATAAAGAGTATAAAACGTAAGCCAAAAATATGTTTAATCGTGTGTCGAATACAAGCACGCGGTAGCTCGATTCAAACTGTCTGGAAATTTGGACGCTTGTGTCGACAAAAATTGGAGTAAATAAGTTGAGAGTTTCGACTGCAGATGGCGCGTAAAAGTAGTTGACGATTTGGGACAATTTTGGGGGTTGTCTTTAAGGGGAGGCGAAATCTCCATGAGTGCGAGAAAGATAGCGAATATCTTTCGGAACAAGAATTCTCGGAAATTTGATCTTTTTTAGGAAAAATGAAAGTTTTACATCATGCAAAATTAAGAGAGCAATGATGTAAAACTTTTCTTTCATCAAAAAACGTTCGGCTTTCTCTGAAATATTGATTACAGTTTTTGTTACCGACTGAGTAGGTTTCACCTCCCCTTAAGATGATGTGGTAGTGCTCAGTCGGTAACAAAAACTGTAAAGCGTTGTTCTTGGTTACAATTGATGTTTCAGGGGCTCTATTCTCGAGTTTTATCGTATGCGATATTTTGTGAAAGTTACTAGATTATCGCATGCCTCGTCAAAACTGTATTCTCAAGCGGTGATACGTCGGTCGTATACGATAATTATCGAATGCTTCGTATCGAGTGGGTAGTCGCATACGATATCTAGATCTCGTATACATTTTTCAATAATATCTTTTGCTTGCGGCCGTTTACTTTGTTTACAAACTTTGGTTTCATAATCGTACGTACTAAATACATCACTAAAAAAATAGTAAATTATTAATTTACGGAACGACTGCTGACTAACGACTGGGAGAAAATAATCAAGAATCAAAAACTTGAATTTTTACTCTCGCCGTTCTTGAATCCGCGCATATCTGCACTGTAAAAAAAATCTACTTGAAATTTAATGTACTTTTACTGGAAGTTTATATGCATAAACTAGTATATTAAATTTCATATACAAGTGTAATAGAAAATTAATGTATGGTACAGCACATTCAATAATTTACTTTAATTTTACAGTAGAAATACTTGAATTTTAATAATTTGCTTTAATTTTACTGGAAAAGTACCTGAATTTTATACCACAATTGTATAATAAATTTCGATGGCGAGTTTATGCATAAAAACTTCCAGTCTTTTCTAACAGTGTGAAGAAAATCGCTTAGTGGGCAACCTGCAATAAAACACACTTTTGCAGCAATAAAGCATCTGGTCACCATGAAACTTGCATTTTCAGGCAGACCCTTTTTCCGCGAAGATTTTTTTAATGCAATATCTTTTGTTTGTACATGTATTGTGCATGAACAATATATGTTTCTAGAAAATTAATAGTTTTGCTTTATTAAAAAGCTTTCGTGTATGCACGTGAATAATACATAGCGTCACGTGCGATGCTCCGCTTATAATTCAATTGGGTTAAATCGGTGTTTCCAATTTTGCGACATACTTATAGACACATATCTTTGGAAGTCATGAAATCTGTATATTGGTCCTCGAGATTTCTTTAACGTGATAGCCCACCGATTCCATGTGGCAACGATGTAAGTATATCGTATGCGAGAATTATCGGAGCCCTTCTATCGTATGGCAGTCGAGAATAGCATTTCGATCTCGTATACGATATACGGTCATCGAAATTTCTCGTATACGAAAAATATCGCACACTCTCGAGAATAGGGCCCCAGGGAAAAGACGAGAAGTACTGACTGCGTTTTGGCACTCTGCAGTCAGTACTTCTCGACTTTTATTTGAAAAATCAACCGTGGCGACGAATAACACTTCGGGAAGATTCAGCTATCTCACTCGCACTTATTAATTTTTCGAATAAAAGTCGAGAAGTACTGACTGCAGGGCACCAACACGCAATCAGTACTTCTCGTCTTTTGCCTGAAATATCAATTGTGACCAAGAACAACGCTTTACAGTTTTTGTTACCGACCGAGCACTAACACATTACCTTAACGAGGAAGTGGATAAGGGGGCTAAAGAAGCAATAAGGCTGGGTGTTGATACTCAACTTCTAGTGCCATATACAGATTTTTTTCACAAATTTAAATCAGAACTCAAAAACCAACAAATGGAGTGGTATCGTATATCCAGTACATATAAGGGAAGTAAATTTTTCGATGAATTTTTTGAATTCGACATGGTGCCGTGGTATGAAAGGGTGAAATTAAATAGGAAAGCTATAAGGTCAATTAATAGAATAAGATGTAATCACAATACTTTGAATTACAGCCTGAATAGGTTTAAAGTGATGTGCTACTGCTCGGTCGGTAAGGAAAACTGTAAAGCGTTGTTCTTGGTTACAATTGATATTTCAGGCAAAATACGAGAAGTACTGACTGCATCTTGGCACTCTGCAGTCAGTACTTCTCGACTTTTATTCGAAAAATCAACCGTAACGAAGAATAACACTTCGGGAAGATTCAGCTATCTCACTCGCACTTATGGCGATCTGAGAGAGACAGACGACATGTAGCACATCATCTTAAGGGGAGGTGAAACCTACTCAGTCGGTAACAAAAACTGTAACCAATCTTTAAGAGAACGACGAACATTTTTTGATAAAAGAAAAGTTTTACATCATTGGTCTCTTCATTCTGCATGATGTGAAACTTTAATTTCTCCCAAAAAAGATCAAGTTTCTGAGAATTCTTGTTCGGAAATATATTCGCTATCTTTGTCGCACTCATGGAGGTTTCGCCTCACCTTAATATTGTTGAGAGTGATTTGTGTGAATGCGGGGAAGTACAAGATACCCCAGACCATGTATTTTGGCAATGTAGGTTATATGAGGAACAACGAAAAGACTTGACAAAAGCTTTATTTAATGTTAAAATATTTCCTCCCTATTCAAACGCATCGGTTATAGGTACTAAGAATAAAAAAGCCACCCTTGCGATGGGTAATTATATCAATGCAATAGATATAAGAGTTTGAATTAGTATTAAGCCATCAATGCGCCTGAAAATATAATAATTTAGTTTTCTTACACACTATTAAATGAAAATAATTATGTTTATAGTTATCTAAGTTTTATAACAAATATATAAAATGTATTGTTTGTTAGCCGATAAGAGCCCACTCTTATCGACGGGGCTGCATGGGTGCCTAGATGGCGCTCGAAACTCTTTAAAGTGAATAAAAAAAAAATGGGACAATTTTGGAGTCCACAAACAGTTTTGCGTCCATTGTGAGTGATTGTTTATCGAAAAAAAAGACATTTGCCGCCTATTTGAGAGGTTGAATATTATAACAAATAAATAAATAAATAAATCTTGAACAAAAAGATGGAGACGGTTCCAAAAGACTTGCGAGGTTTGCGAGCCTGTTTAGTTTGCTCTTTGATAAAGGTAAGAAGGTTAGCTTTAACCTCTCTTGAACGGAAAAAAAACAAGATTTTAAAGCATATTTTTCTCTGCAGACTTTCGATCAGTTTGAATTTGACGGATGCGAAAATTGCGACGAGTTCTTGAGGATGAAGAACAACAAGGACAGCGTTTTTGACTGCACATCCTCCAATTTTGATGGGTAAGCATGCAGAAGAGTTGTTGCTAATTGCGACTTTTACAGCAAACGATTCAGTAAACAAGGATGCAACGTAGAAGCTTGCGCATTGCTTCCTCATTATATTTCGCTTTTTACAAAGCAACCTCTAAGAGGAAGTACGGTAATTGACTCTGAGCTCCTGAAACTAAACTCCTGAGCCTCATTGCTCTGAGAGTTCCAAGGCAAAACGCTCGGTCTGCTACTTCCCGTCTTTTCTTTGAAAGACAAAATAAAACAAACGCAGCGAATAACTCGACGATCTCACGAATTGCTAGACTTGGAAACAGTTATGAATCGTTGCATTTTACGGGAGTTACATTCGCGTCTTTCAAGTCGCAGGCAAATAGAACGATCCTCAGATATGAATGATTCTGGGTGATTTCGCAATACTTTAAGGAAGTTATTATATGACGTTTGTCTTGTTTCAAAGAGTTTACGTCTTAAAAATTTTTGTTTTTTTTTTTAATGTTTATAATTATTTATATTTATATTAATTTTTGTACTAAATTATTGATTATCTACGCTCGTGCTTTTCGATGCAATTCACAAACTGTGATTTACTATGTAAAGGAGCAATCCGTAAAATAAATTACAATTACAATTACAATTACAATTACAATTAATTGATTTTGGCTTCCTCATAGAGGAAGCTTTGTAAAAAGCAAAATATAATGAGGAAGCAATGCGCAAGGTTCTGTTTTGCATCCTTGTTTTAAATAAATAAATACGCGCACACTCCCGCTTTGTAAAAATATAATAAGGACGAACGGTCCAGAAACTCCCTCGAATACTCTATCGTCTCTGTTTTTTTTTTTTTTTTGTAGAACACTATAGAAACTGGTGTTTTCCGAAATTTCATTGGGAAGCAAGGATATGGATAGTTTATACGACATAAATCGCTACTTTTCGCAATATAGACTGTACAATATCGTTATGAAAATATGGTATTGTTCAACAATTTTGGGCTATATCTGACGTATTTTTCTGTTAATTATCAATTTGGTACTCATTTAACTCCCAGCTTGATATTTGATACCAAAATTCGCATCGCAGAAAAAAAATCAAAATCTCAAAATTTTAACGTTTCAACTGATCTTAACCAAATTTAATAGGGATCACCGGTGTATGAAAGCTCACATACATACCAATTTTGAGCTTAATATCTCGAAAATTAAACGAGTTATCGCGTTAACAGACATTTTTGAAAAAATTCAAAACCGCGTAAAAATTTAACGATCATGGGGATGTTAACAAAAATTGGTATGAACTATGAAGATTGACCCCTTTATCTATGGTGTAAATTTCAACTATATATCTCGAGGCGTTCCCGAGTTATAAAGGTTTACATTTTCTGAGCGTGTAACATACGGGGTAAAACACGTCGAGGCGGCCACACGAATATTTTATTTCAATAAAAAGTTTTCAAATTTCTTGAGGATGTTGGTCTGGCTGAAAACAAAAATTGCAAATTTTTTCAGATTTTTTTATTGCATATTTCACCCGTTACAAATAACTGAAAATAATAATCGTTAATTTTTTAACACCAAAACTACGGCTCTCGCAAAAAAAAACATGTTAACAAAAAATTTAAGGTATCTAACGTTCTTTTCAACAAATTTTTTTGCAAATTTTCCTACTCCGTTTTATGCTATTTTTCAATTAAATAATATTTCAATGTTTTTTTTTTCCGAAACTGCGTTCTCGATTCAGATGAGATTTTTACATTTTGTTCCTTAATATGTTAAGAATCTGAAAAAAAATTGGCGAGATGGGCGGCGATTTCGCTCCACAGTTACAGCTCTTCGAATGATCGAACATAACGATAATCTAATGTGTAATTGCTCTCTGCGTTCAACAGGGTTGAGACTGTCAATAGAAAAAATCTAAAGCCCGCATCACTTGTTTATTTTTTTGTTATTTTTAATTAAAATTTTTTTTTTAAATTGGGTTAATTGGCAAATTCCCCCGTACCTGTGGTCCACACTTTGTGTTTACAACGCAGAACGATGGTCGTGTAACATTGAGCACGTGAATATTGAACTCACAAGACATTCATTCACCACGTTTTGCCAATTTTCGATTGATCAGAAAAGAGCACGATGATGAATTACGTGTCATCAGGAAAAAAGTTTCAATTCCATCAGTCGATAAAATAAATGTATTAAAAAACCCAAAAATTGAAGAGAGAGAAATATCCGATGCAAAAAATGCAGTGCGGGCTTTAGAATTATTATGTAGACAGTCTGTTGAACGTACAGAGCAATTACACATTAGATTGCCCTGGTATTCGATCGTTTGAAGAGCTATAACAGTGGAATGAAATCGCCGCCCATCTCGCAATTTTTTACTCAGATTCTAGACATATTAAGGAACAAAATGTAAAAATTTCAGCCGAATCGGGAACGCAGTTTTGAAGGAAAAAAATATTATAATTTTATTCCATTGAAAAATAGCATAAAACAGAGTAGGAAGATTTTGCAAAAAATTTATTGACAAGAACGTTAAATACCTTAAATTTTTTGTTCACGTGATTTTTTTGCGAGAGCTGTAGTTTTGGCGTTAAAAAATTAACGATTATTATTTTCAGTTTTTTGTAACGGCTGAAATATGCGATGAAAAAATCTGAAAGAATTTGTAATTTTTGTTTTCAGCCAAGCCAATATCCTCAACAAATTTGAAAACTTTTTATTGAAATGAAAAATTCGTGTGGCCGATTTGACGTGTTTTACCCCATACACATACACACACACACACACACACACACATGCAGACATTTTTTCTAAATCACTTTTCTCGACGTTTTGGACCATTCTGAGTATACTGACATGAAAATCTCGAAAAAATTTTTTTTTTTTACGAAAACAAAGTTTCCTCTATGAGGAAGCAATATACTTCACTTTATTGATACCAATAAAATATATTATAGGATTTGCTATAGAACCGAATTATTTTCAAAATTGTCAAAATTCAGAATTTTAAAAAAATTCTAAACTTAGAAATTTCCATAATTTCAGAAAAATTTTCTAGATTGTCATTAAAAAAAATGGGAAAATTCCTGATAAATATTTTATCAATCGTTTAATTTATTTCAGTATGATAGCAGTAATGAGTCCCGAGGATAGTTGGGTCTGCAAATGGCAAAGGATAAGTAAGTTGATCAACTCTCTTAACTGTATTATTATATTTATTAATCTGAATAATAATAATGGAGGGTTTGTTAGAATAGTCATTGATAGACATTGAGATTTAGAATAAATCCTCCTTTTCAGATCGCTTTTCCAAGGGTGTATACGCGATTTCGGTTTCCGGTCGTTTGCCAGCTGGAGTTATTCGAGATATGAAGAGCCGAGGAATTATCTACAGGCCCCGAGACACGAGTCAACGATAAACGATAATTCTTAACTTTAATTACTATTAACTAGGATTAACAACGACGTACGATTTAGTTGAGACAAAACGAGAAATATGAAGAAAAAAACACGCCGCACAATGAGAAATAAAATATATCAAAATTATGATAATAACGAATTTTGTGCGCTATGAAAATCAGATCTGACTGATCGAGGCTATCGGTATGGAATGCTGCTGGAGGATAAATGACGATGCGGGATAACGCAAAGCCGGTAAATTACCGTTTACGCAATTGAGCCACAAATTGGCACATGTAACATGATAACTATTGTCATTGAAGACGATTCTTCCGCTCGTTACGACTGTCAGACACAGAGCGCAACATGTCGTGCTTTCGTTTTGATGTAGCGGCCAAACCGGAAGTTCTGTCACGATCTTTGGAAAATAAACATGATTAATAAAAGGCTCGAAATTTTTTTTATTTTTTTTTTTTGTTTCGCTCGATAATAACACTTACTGGAATAGTTGCGTAAAAAGGCTCCATTTCCGCCCAGATTCTATCAATGTCCATCAGAAGATCGTCGAAACCCATTATATTGATGTCCATCTCTTTGTGAGAAAAATTAACTCTTCTGCAAACTGCTGCCACTTCTGCCAAATCTGTTTTACATTATTGAAATAATGAGTTAGCGAAAGAATATAATTGTGACAAATTGGGAGGCAATCAGTGTTAATAAAGCCACTTTTTACCTGAACCTCTCCTATGTTTTTCATAATTACTCATAATTCAATATTACTTGACTGAACTTTCTGTGAGGTTGAAAATAAAATTTCACAAAAAGTACTCTCAAGTAGTAGTTAAATTGGTACTACAATTAAAGAAAATGTCATATAGGGTAGAAGTACCGGTTGTGGCCACTTTAAGAATTTTCCCATTTTCAAGTATTTGTGATTGGGACCAAATATCATAAAACTGTTTTGAACCTATACTTTTCATATCTGAGAAGAATATAATTTCAGATTTCTAGCATTAAAATCTTCACATGTGTCGGGAAAACACTGAAAAATAGAAAAAAGTACGAGTATAGCCATTTCACCAGTTCTGGCCACTTATGCACTGGTTTTGGCCACAGTAATGTACCGGTTTTGACCATGCTTAAAATTAGAATAACTCAATATTCATTGCACTTGAAACATTTTTTAAGGCGTGTTTAATCAATCAAAATCGTATTCTTATGAAGGCATCCAATTCCTCTACACGAAAATGTCTTTAAAATACAGATGCCATCTGTGAACCTAACTAACCGTTTTAACATTCGTCTCTTTCGTTTTGCACTTTTTCATAGTAGCTTTCTTTGTCACAAAGAGTCATACATTATATTAATGTTTTACTCTTTACACTTTTATTTTTATTTTTACCAGAGTTTTTTCCGAAAGTAGATTTTCGCATTGCATAACGATGGGAATCTTCAACATGAAAGGTGTTCCACCGCTTTACTTTCTTTTTTACTGTATATTTCTAAGGATATATTTATCTTAGCGTTTTTTGGTTTTTTTTTGTTTCTACTTTATGAATATATGGGGGATACTAAGATATCCGAGGCCCCAAGATTTGACGGTGGTTTCCGGTAGTACTTTTCGTGGGGAGTAAAAAAGTTCATATGGACTATGGTCCTAACTGCCTTAGTTTCCGAGATATGAATTTTTTAAAATTTTATTTGGTAAAAATGTATGACATCTTCGTGTGTAACTTTTCTGTACGATTTGATTTAAATTTGGTAGATTGTGATTATTGAGGATGCCTTTCAATGACTTTCAAAAATTCAAAATGGCGGATCCAATATGGCGGAAAAAATATTTAAAAAATAACTTTATTTCAATGAAACTTAATATTTACAAGTCTATGAGGTTATTGATTGTAAATATAGAAAAAGGATGAAAATCAAACCTAAAAGAACCTAATCTAAAATACTTAAATCAACCTAAATGAATCTAAAGAACCTAAAAGAACCTAAAAGAATCTAAAAAACCTAAAAGAACACAAAAGAATCTATAGAACTTCAAAGAACCTAACGAGAACCGGAACCCTGGAGAACCTTAACCCATTAACGCCCAAGTGTCCATTTTTTCTAGTCTGGGATCGACATTGTATTGTCGTTTAAAAATGCTGAAAAAAATTATATTCGGGTTCGCGGATGAAGATCTCGGCGGGGTCCAGGGGCGAAGCCCCCGGTGGGGTGCTGGGGCGAAGCCCCTGTTCGGGGGGTTCGGGGGACGAAGCCCCCGATATATTAAAATCTATATTAAAATCTTAAAAATTCCATATCTCGGAAACTAAAAGAGATAGGACTATAGTTCATATGAACTTTTTTGTTCCTTATGAAAAGTACTACCGGAAACCAGTGTCAAATATTGGGGCCCGGATATCGTAGTACTGCCAATATATGAATTGATAGTGTAATAATTGACAAAAAATTAATGAGTATATTATCATGGCCATATCCGGTGCAACATGCTTATTCCATGTACCAGTTGTGGCCATCGTATTTTTGATAAATGTACAGCTTTATTTCAAACTTTTAGTACATCAACATTTGCAGTGATGCCTCTTAAGATTGATACATGCAAAGCTGCATGCAATTCGTCAACTATATAACTCGAATATGTATCTAGAGCTTTCGTCAAAATCTTGTCGAATTACGTAAGGAGTTGACAATTTGATGAATCAGTTGATGCTATTTTAATTATTGCTACAGTACTTTTTGTAATGGAGACGAACGGACGCCAAAATGACGATAAATGTTTCTAAAATACACACCGTTATGAAAAAGGAAGTGTCTATTGGGACCACACCGTAGAATCACGGTATACCGTGAACGAACACACGGTATACCGTGACCCAACGCACGGTATAATCACATTCCTTGAGCAATTATACCGTGCACGGAATAGGTTCCTACGGTATACCGTATTGGCATTTCAAATCAGAACATGCCGTGATACCGTGTACGGTTTTAGATGCCTCACAAAGATTTACGCACGATTTTGAGGAGGTAACTGAGATACCGTACACGGTTTTACAGCACGGTAGCCTCCTAAAAAAATTAACACGATCTCGACGTGATAACCGCGATGTCGTGCCCGGTTTCGCAGACGGTATATTTCAAATCAAAACCAAACAAGTTGAAACTGCCATAGGTCTAAGTGAGCGTCGTTTTGGTCATGTAGAGAATACAATCCTGGAACAAATATTTCATGGAAGAAAAATGTTTTTTGTGTAAAATATGACAAATCGACAGTGGATGAGCTGTGAATACCGTCATATAACAATTACAAACAGTTTCAGCTCCAACAACCTGATCGTAGGTAATCTACGATCATATTAGTTATATACTTTTTCGATTTATTAAGTATTCTATTGATAATCGTACTTATTCAAATAAGTAATTAATATTGTAATAGATGTATCCGACGGGGAAGTGGTATACCAAGAATACCGTCCGCAGGAATACACATCCCATTTTGTAATTATTTGTTAAGCTGAAGTCGTCTTATAATTTGTTAAGACGTAGTCCTCTTAAAATTGGAATAAATACGATTATCAACAGAATAATTAATAAACGGTAGTCTCTACATGAACGAAACTACACTCACTTAAACCTATGGCAATTTCAACCTATGAGCATGGCATCGCGGTTATCACGTCGAGACCGTGTCAATTTTTTTAGGACGATACCGTGCTGTTGCGCCCCGAATTTTAAAAGGAATTTAATTAATAAATTGTTCGGTGGTTTGCCACTTTTCTCTGGGATAAGTTTTTTGCGGAACTTCGTCAGACGTTTTTGGAGAAATTCGGCAATCGAACGATTTCGAAAGAGTTCGCGAAATATCGCGCGCGGAATCGGTGTCGTTTGATGGAGCAATTAACGCGGGAGCATTAAATGCATACGCACCAATTTTAGGCAAATTGGTGAGTATCAATCAGAAGTAAATTCAGTCTTAATTAAACATTCGAATCGAACGGTTGAGCTCGAGTTACACTCGCAAACTTGTAAAAATGTAGTACTATATATCGGGATAATTCGTACAACGAATTATCGCATTTAATTTCATTTGAATAAATATCTGTTTAATTTGGGAATCTCGTGGATTCTAATCCTTAAATCGGAAAGACCCTTTATTTTATCTATCTTTTCGGGCACAACAGTGCTACTAAACCGTGTACGGTATTTCAGTTACCTCCTCGAGACCCTGCGTACATTTTTCTGAGGTATCTAAAACCGTGCACGGTATCACGGCATATTCTGATTTAAAATGCCAATACCGTATACCATAGGAACCTATTCCGTGCACGGTATAATTACTCGAAGAATGTAATTATATCGTACGTTGGGTCACGGTATACCGTGAGTCTACGGTGTGGTCCCAATAGACACTTCCTATGAAAAATCATGATTAAATACAGGTACAGAATTAAAATGGTCACGAAAAAGTATTTAAGTGTGGGGGTGGCCACAATCGGCACTTCTACCCTATTTTAGTTTTTCTGCTTACTGCATAGAAAATTGTAGCCCTGAGCGGAAGCCAGGACTTCCTGAAGCACAGAGTCAGAAGTTATACCGCCAAAGACATTAGCCGCGGTTTGTAAAAGAAGTACACAACTCTCCATGTATCGTTTCCATTCCCAATATATAAGCTGCAAAAAAATGAAGAGCGTTAAATTTCCAAATAACAATTATGCGCTCGCAGGGGCTAAGCTTTCTTTACATATTTTCGAGAAAGAACCTGATGCATATTCTCCACTTGTTGCTGTTCATCTTCCACGCCAGGAGACAAAAAATTCTTGAGATCGAGACTGGGCACAGAATTGGATCTGGTCATGACACCGAGCGTTCCATTACCGAGTTCTATGCTGTTGATCGATATCGTATCTTCTTTTTGAACAACTTTTTCTGCAATATTGCAAATTAAAATAAGATTTCAATTATTTTAACGCTTTTATATTAATCTGCTATTCTATTAAATTTAGATCATAGTTGTAAATGCCTAATACTTATAGAAATAATGATGATGATACGATCAGCTCTATAATTATGATTTTATTATAATAACATGTAGCGATTGTAATACGATGATTAAACTTTCGAATGGCTGCAAAAATTATTATTTTTCAATAAAAATGCACGGTAATCCTTTTGAAAAAATGGAAATAAATAAGTAATGCATTTTTTCCACTATTTCTTGCAATATTAAAGCAAAAATTAGTATTTTTTTCAGCTATTCAAATGTTTACATTCTATTTTATAATCACTACATATTATTATTGTGAAATCATAATTACAAAACAAATTGTACTGTAAACTATATCTCATGAATTAATGGGGATTTACAACTCTGATTTAGATTCTAATAAATTTAAAATTCTCAATTTTAACGACTATCGGGACCAAAAATTCGCACCTGTTTCAACGATTCCATCGTATTTCTCATCCAAAGACTGTTCATCGGGACTCGCACCAATTTCCAGATTACCAAGCGCTTCGCTCGTAGTATCCAAATTCAAAAAACTCTCCGCTCCTTTTTTGCCGCTGCTCTGTGGTCGGAATCTCTCAAAGTCGGTGAAAATATCGCTCGAACTCTCTGCATTAAATTCAGAACTTGCTGAAGGTGCGGCCGAAGATGCTCCGAAGTTTACCGGTTGTTCGGCTGAGACAAAGTCTCCAAAATCGTCAGACTGATTTAGAGCCGCTGTATCAGCTTCAAAATTAGCTTCCGTCGTTGCTTCGACGTTCGGCTCTTCAACGAGAACTCTTAAAGCGCTGTATTTGTCCTCGACTTGCTGAAGATTCATAAGATCTTGAGGCGAATTTTCAGCATCTTTCCAAGTAGCTGTGCTATTGGAAGTTTGATGTTTCGGTGGTTCAATCTTTTCGATACTCGATTTTGATGATTCATTGTTTCTGATTACTGTATCCTTAAGGATTACCGTTTTTGGTTGAGTCTTAAGGGAGCATTTTGGGAATAATTCGCCCAAACGTTCCGTAGAAGCCAATAAATCTTTACTTCCAGTTGCAGCTACCATAGATGAAGAAGCTGCTGCTGGAGGAGCTCTTATTTGAGGAGTTCCATGATTTTTACCAGCGCTCGCAGTTTTCTTTGGTTTGTCACTGGTTTTCTTAACGCCAAGATTATGATTTGCCAATCTGCTGCCAATAGCCGATCCCTGCTTCGTATCCCAAATGGGAATACTTGGCTGAGTTTGTGGAATCGGAGCGCTTTGAAAATCTGAAAAATCGTCTCCCGAGTCAGCGGACAAAGAGGAAGCTTTGCTCTCTGATTTGAGCAAAGTGTGCTGTTTCGCCTCGGAGGAACTTTCGGCAGTGGGTTTGGGTAGACTCGCCGGAGTTTTGGAGTCGATTTTAGTCTCGCCCATGTGAGAATGGTTGGGAATAAGACCGGGCAGAGTGGGCGGAGCGGTTTCCGAAGAAGAAACTTTGCGCTGAGATCTCGAAGGATGTTGAGTCTTCGTAAAATCTTGAAAATGGACGACAGGCTCTTGCGGCGAAGGAGCTTGCGGGACATTTGGATAAATAAGAGCAAGATTGAGTCTTGGCGTCGGAGGCCCTGGCAGCAAATGAAGAACTTCCAAGTTCGTGAAGGGATACGATGTCTGCGCTACCGCTACCAATGCTAATACTACGTAGAGCTCTTGTTCGGTGAGTTTTCCTGCATATTTTTGATTCGCAAGTCCCCATATGTATCCCAATACTTCGGTTGGCAACTGACTAGTTAGGAGCAGCGGAAATACCTTCTTTGTGTCAACGAGAGGCTCGCCCTGATTTGCACCTGGACGATCTTCTCTCACAGCATCCCAGATGCGTCTGTATACAGATGGAAGTACATTGGAGTTGGACCAAAGCCAAGTTGGCAACTGCGAGACTCTCTTTTCCATGCTGCTCCGAGGCTTGTTCATTTTTTATGACACACAGATGTTTTCTTCTGATGCAAATGTCACTTTGAACCTGTTTATCACTGATTAAAGGGTTATTACGCGATATTTTTTTTGTAGAAACGAAATAATGAGCTGCGCACCGCGAACACGAAATTCAATGAATAACGCGGACGCGCTTGCACAATTGGCTCGTGTTATTCTTGTAGATGGACGTTGAAACTTTGAGACTTTTGGTTAATGACATTTTGGTGCTGCATAGTGTGGGTCAAGCAGACGATTTTTTTTCGATACTGCGCGCAACTACTACGCGCACCTGTCACACTTTTTTTTTCTCTGTTAGATGTTGCTGTTTTACGTCCCGGAGCAGAGGCGCGTTCAGAAATGTACTCTCGGCATGATAGAAAGAGTGAGAATGAACCGCCTAGACGTGTGTTTGAGAGAAAAATTAGATGCTCGGGTATGATTTCTGAACGCGCTTCAGTTGGTGGATGTGGCTTCTCTCCTATTGGTCATCCACGACCGCTCGCTCGTTGTGGATTCGCTGCTGAATTAACTATAGATATAGAGCAATGGGACCGGGAACTTTTAAATGATCAACACTGTCTTCGAATTTACTTTCACTGATTTTACTATATATTAAAATCGCAATATAAGACTAAACTTAATTATTTTACGAGGCTAACTTGTACACAAACTTATAACTGCTGCTATTGCACGAAGGTTACGCCACTCGCCGAGAGATGGCGCTGATTTACATTGCAATTACACATGTAATTGAGCGCCATCTCTCGGCGAGTGGCATTACCTTGCGACGTCGGTAATGGGTCGCATCGGTTCAGGGAGAGTAACGCTTGAATACATTTTCACTCAATTCTGATTTTTCGGGAGAGCTCGGCGGATGGTCAGCTTTCGATGTAGAGAAGTTCGAAGAAGAGAGAATGGAACTTATATTCGTCAGCATTTATATTTTGTCGATGACAGACATTAAAATATTTCCGTTCTTTTCTCAAATAGGCATTCGTATTGGAGAACTTCGTTTAGAGATCTCATTAACTTTCGTCACCGAGTCTGCGATTTAATAACGATTTCAGAGCCGTAGTGTGCTAGAGACTTTGCGTAGGGAGAGTTTCGTCGTAAGAGAAGAGCGCTTTTCGGACACCTGTATGTTACCCGATGTGGCTTCTCTCCTATTGGTCATCCACGACCGCTCACTCGTTGTGGATTCGCTGCTGAATTAACTATAGAAATAGAGCAATGGGACCGGGAACTTTTAAATGATCAACACTGTCTTCGAATGTACTTTCACTGATTTTACTATTTATTAAAATCGCAATATAAGACTGAACTTAATTATTTTACGAAGCTAACTTGTATACAAACTTATAACTGCTGCTATTGCACGAACGTTGGAATTTGGAAAATGCGGGAACAGCAAGAATAGCAAACCGCGCGTTACTCGAATAAAACGATCTTTATTCGTTGCTGGTTGCTCTCGAACTAACTTTCAAAAATCAGCGTGTACGCTTCCAAAGTCCTTCGTTGCTAAAAAGGAGGAAAATAAGAAAAGTGGGGGGAGAGGATGGAAAGTTCTCCAGACCCTTTCGCCTACCCAAGTAGGCGAAAGGGTCTGTCTCTGGTCAACAGGTGTGGTTGACAAAAAGCAGGCCCGCTCGACGACGTTAATCAGGCTCGCGCGGAGACGCTGATCAGGCGTGTGCACTCTTGAGTTTTATTGCTAGAAAACCCTGGGAACGAGGCTTAATTTTTTGGTGATTTATGAAGAACGTGCTCAAACATAAATACAATGTTTTACAGGAAACTGTACGTTAAATTATGTGAGCTGAGGAGAAAGTTGTAGCTGAGGCATGCTGCGTTAATTTAAAAGAGTGATTCGCGCTGTGCGAGTCCTTAATAACAGCGTTCTACTATACCGGGAGACTCACGGTAATGTAGCTTATGATAAAATCCGATATAGTGATGACGCTCTATACCTCAGCTCATCACATTGCGAGAGTGAGAGAGACTTCCGAATTTATTCGGCAGATAGTTGTGGTTGCGACGAAATTTCGGGTTAGTTTTTCTCTTTCCGATCGGTAAAACAGAATCTCGCCGCTGGGTATAAAAAATTGTAATGGAAACCATTTGACTTCTAATTACTACGTAGTAATTTATGAATCATCATAATGTGAATCATCTCTGAGTTGATTAATTTGCAAGAACTGCTTTCTAATCTTACCGATTAAAATTTATTGCTCAGTCGGTAAGAAAAACTGTAATTCGCTTTTCTCTGTGGAATTCGTTGAGATAAGAGCCGAGAACGATGCCCTTCGTTTAAGAATTCTGCTGGAGGCTATTCTTGTCCTTTATCCAACATATAATTAATTTAAGTGGCGGAGGAAACGAGAAAGACTGTTTCTATCTTTCTCACGTCCATACGTGGTTTACATTATGTCCAGCTGGGGTTGAATAAATTTACATAAATTATTAGATCCAGTCTATCGGAGCAATTGCTTATTCCACGAATAATTGACCATTATCGTGAGAGTGAGAGAGAGAGAAAGAGGGGAAATAATGGGTCAATTGAATCGCGTGATTGGAGTATCAATTATCGATGGAATCGGTAATTTCCTTTTGCTATCGACCTGTATCTGACCTATGCATATGCGCTGAGTTCTTGCCGAGAGAACTAGTCTTTAGTAAATTATCTGAAACTATGCGCTGGCCGATAGTTGCAGTTGTACTCGTTGTTAAATTAATTGGCACTCCAGTCGATTGCAGGTGAGAGAAATGCGCGGCAAAATAAATGGAGATTTTTTTATCGATTAATGGACTACTTCTTGTAGTGCGAAGAGTGAAAAGTTGTGTGAACTACGGAGTGGGCCACAGCCTCTAGAGGAGGTCATTGACTTAATCGTCGAGGAAATATCCAGGCGCAGTGAATGTATCCTTTTTGTTTTTGACGCCCATTATAAGAGGATCATTAATTTTCATTGGACTCGACGGAGAAAGTCCGTTGTACCGTTTTATGCGGTGAGAATAATTTTAAAGATGTAACACACACATACAAAAAGAATTGAATCCGATAAAATTTTAGAGAAAAAAAAAAGAATTTTTAATTATATTTGAAAAAGTCAAGAAATTAATTCAATGTAAAACAAAAATAAGATTTGCTGAAAAATGGTAATATAATTTATGTAGACCCGGTTTATTAATTAAAAAAATTAAATGCAATAATTAGCTCGTGTTATCTGGCGGATCGAACAGATTTTGATCCGCGAGAGCGAAAGTTTCTTCCCTCCGAGAGCTCGAGTTTCGTCGATCGTCAGCCAAAGCAAAAATGCCGGCTGTAACGCATACGTTATTCTCGTGGCAAATCCTCTCCAAGTATTGCAATTCCTCCGATACACAGAAAAGTACGTAAGTATTTACCTGAGCACATCCCGCGTAGAAAAAAAGAATATTGTGAAGAATCTTTTAAAGAATCTTAAAAAAAGTTTTGAAAGAATCTTTACAGGAATCTTGAAAAGAATCACGCATAGGAGCCGGAGCAAGATTCTTTCCAGGATTCTTTTCAAGATTCTTTCCATCTCAAAGCGTTCTTAGAATCTTTGAAAGAATCTTAATGAAATTCTTCAGAGGAATCGAGCGAAACCTGCTGATGCTTTCCAGGATTCTTTTCAAGATTCTTTCCATCCAAAAGCGTTCTGAGAATCTTTTAAAGAATCTTCGAAAGAATCTTGAAAAGCGTATTTAAGAGAATCGTGAAAAGATTCCGTCCATTAAGGTAGTATGAGCACAAACCTCACGATCAGAGAGAAAAGTGATTTTTTTAATATGCTATAGAATAGGTTCAGAGGATGCTGTCTGTAAAATTTCAAACCATTTTACCGACCATTTGCAATAATAGTTAATATGCAAAATTGGGAAATTTAGTACACGTTATATACGGAAATTGCCCTGATAACACTTTGAGACCGAAATAACCATTCTTCAAATTCAGACACCTCCGTAAATAAAAGCTCGAAATACCGAGAAAACTGCTACGAACACGTACGTCCCTTAAAAAATATATGTTACCGAATATTTCGAATAGATATCATCGATTAAATTTACGAGTTTTCGCGAACCGGCATCAAACTGCCGGAAAACAGTTGACTATAGCGTAACCACGCGTTCCTTGATTGGCCAAATGGCGGCCGGCTGGACAATCTGAGTCAAATTACACTCTTATTTAAACTACAACCGTTTTATAAATATACACACCTTATCATCACACACACTTCATAATTTTTCTCTCTTTATATTGTGATTTTTAAAATAGCGAAATGTGTGATACAGTAGCCTCCCACTAAGTGCTCGCTCGCTAAGTGCTCGCCGAAGCGTCTTCCCCTCGATCGGGAGGCGTGAATGTGCCCCCACCAAGACTACCATTCTCTACCGAGCCCGGCCGATCGCGGACGAATGCGCCCGAGCTCTGCCGATTTCGGCCGAATGCGGCCCGAGCTCGCAGAATCTCTACGGAGTTTTTACCCCTACAGCCCCGTAGGCGAGCACTTAGCGGGAGGCTACTGTACTTCGTTTTTTCCCCATAATAAAAAATATGGACTTTCTATTGACTAGGTACTCCGCTCATACTACCTTAAAAAGAAAAATCGTTGAAAAAATATTAATGAAATTCTTCAGAGGAATCGAGCGAAACCTGTAAACCCCTCGTGTATAGTTGAACTCAAGTTCAAGTTGGCTTCAAGTCACTTGCGAGAAACGCTTCGACCACTCGCCATCTAGCGGAGTATTGAATATAAGTGTTCCGTACGATGCCACTAGATGGCGAGCGGTCGAAGCGTTTCTCGCAAGTGACTTGAAGCCTAAACGTATATAAGACTGCAAAGCTGTTCTGAGTTCAACTATACACGAGGGGTTTACCCTTCTTTGACGTACCGAAATTTACTGTCTCGACACTAAGGGAAAGTAACAACAGGTTTTGCTCGATTCCTCTGAAGAATTTTATTAAGATTTTTTCAACGATTTTTTTTGTTTAATGGACGGAATCTTTTCGCGATTCTTTTAAAGACGCTTTTCAAGATTCTTTCGAAGATTCTTTAAAAGATTCTCAGAACGCTTTCGGATGGAAAGAATCTTGAAAAGAATCCTGGAAAGCATCAACAGGTTTCGCTCGATTCCTTTGAAGAATTTCATTAAGATTCTTTCAAAGATTCTCAGAACGCTTTCGGATGGAAAGAATCTTGAAAAGAATCCTGGAAAGAATCTTGCTTCGGCTCCTATGCGTGATTCTTTTCAAGATTCCTGTAAAGATTCTTTCAAGACTTTTTTTAAGATTCTTTAATAGATTCTTCACAAGATTCTTTTTTTCTACGCGGGATAGTAAATTCTATCCTATTGAATAATTTTCAGGGAACGTTTGATAGACACCCGCGGTGCATTTCTTCTGATCCACGACTGGCGGTTGTTCGAGGAAAGCTCGAAGTATCTTTGGAACCGAATAACAAACGTCGTGTTGATTCGTCGAATGGCCGCAGCAGTGTCAACAAAGAAAAAAACAGCCAACCAGCGATTGTCTTACGAAACATTCAATCTCGAGACGGTTTATTTTCCAGTGAGAGTCAAAACGTTCGTTCTAACGCGTTATCTCGACACTTGGTATCGAGGAAAATTTCGTTATGGAACAGATCATTTTGCCCCGAAAATTCGTGATCTACAAGGAAAATCTCTTAAGATCGCAGTCTTTGAACACATTCCAGCGGTAACGAGGCAAGCCGGCAGAACATTTCAACGATTTGCTGAAAAACCGAACCGCAAAGACGAGCTCGACAAAGCTTTTGGCATAGAATTCGAGCTCATCAATATAGTAGCTAAAAAAATTAAGTTTCAGCCGGAATTTTACGCACCTCATGACATTGAGATTTCCAAGTGGGGCAGACCTGGAGAAAATGAAAGCTTCGACGGACTTATCGGCGAATCTCTTGCCGGAAGAGCGGCTTTTCTTATTGGCGATCTTCATTACACTCTGAGACACAATCGCCTGCTTGATCTATCCCTTCCCTATAACACTGAGTGTCTGACCTTCCTCACACCAGAGGCACTCAATGACAATTCCTGGAAACTTCTTATCGAGCCCTTCAAGTACGCATTTATTTTAAATATGTATGGGGAAATCCATACCATACTAGTTTTTCTTTTTTCGATTAATTTTTTTTTTTGCGGAAGTTTTCGAAATTTTTTCAAATTTCTAAGTTCACCGATCAAGTACATCAGTAGTACATCAATTACGATTTTATCTAGACTCTACACTTGGATTGCGGTTATTCTCACTCTCATGATCGCAGCTTATATACTTCACCTTTTTGCCCTGACCTACCGCAAGTATATATTGCATACAAAAGGAACAAAAAATCAGGCAGCTTCGATAAAACGAAGCAAACTCTCGATAAAAGACACTCCACTGGGTTTGCGACTCTTTACAGAGCCGGTAAACAGTATTGTGTACACGTACGGCATGTTACTTCAGGTTTCGTTGCCCAGAATTCCTACGGCTTGGGCCGTACGCGTTTTCATCGGTTGGTGGTGGCTCTATAGTATTTTGGTAACAGTAGCTTACAGAGCGAGCATGACTGCCACTCTGGCAAATCCTATAAGTAGGTGAGAAACTTTTTGAAAATTATTTTAACTATCTTCTGAATAATGACCGAAAAATTGACGTGTATTAAATATAATAGTAGATTGTGATACTAGTACGAGAAAGTGGCCGTTACGCGCGGAGGTTAGGAAGCGGCGCACTCGCCAAATCGAGTGCTACAACGACACGAGGCGAAGCCGAGTGTTGTTTGTAGCACGAGAGGAGGCGAGTGCACCGCTTCTTAACCTCCGCGGGACGGCCGCTTTGTCGCACAAGTATAACATACTATTTTTTGTAACGAATGTCAACGTGATGTCGCACATCTCCGTGCCTGCAAAGCATTGCGTAAAATTATCTTGTAGATAGTTTCACACACGCCAATGTGTGCGTGAAGTTATCTACAGAAATCTAGATAACTTCATGCACGAGATGGCGTACGTGAAATTATCTACGTTTACGTGAGCATAATACGCGATCTCACGCACGCTTTGCAGGCACGAAATGTGCGACATTACGTGCATGAGTTGCAAAAAGTATTTTTTTATTTTATTTCTCAACTTAATTTTTTTAGAACTGTTATTCTAGTCTTTATTAAATTATGTTGAAATCGACAAGAAGAAGAAATGCGAATAATAATTTTTTTAATAAATATATATAAATGAACAGAGTTACGATAGACACAATAGCCGAACTCGTGAAGAGTCGATTACCCGTTGGAGGTTGGACCGACGAACAAAGAGATTTATTTCTTTCGTCCTCGGACGTGGATATCCGTAAAATCGGCGAGAGATTTGAATTGACGACAAACGAAGAAGAGGCAATTGCTCGGGTCGCCAATGGATCCTTCTGTTACTACGAGAATATCTATATTCTCAGACAGGCCAGAGCAATTCGTCGACAGTTGGAGTTTAATCAAATGAGACTTGCCGAAAAGCATAATGAGATATTTAAAGTCGATAGGGATTTGCACGTGATGCAAGACTGTTTCATCGATATGCCCATCGCCATAGGAATGGACAAAAATTCGCCTCTCAAACCGCAAGTCGATCGTACGGTAAATAAATTAAATATTAAATACTACATATTAAATTTTTTAAATTTTGTTTTGCAAATAGGTTCTATCCAGAGTTTATCGACTTTTTAAAAAGATTTTATTTTTTTTTATACTGTAAATAGAATTATATTATAAACTAGGATCTTATTGTGGCTCGCGCGCTGCGCGCGCTCGCAATCTCCCCCCAATCCGGGCTTGTGAAAATTTTTGAAATTTGAATGTGAAACCCCGTCAGAAACCTCTCGGACCCCCCCCCCCCCCCCGGCCCGTCAGAAACCCCGTCACTCGACCCCCAGAAGCCCCCTTCACCCCGTCGGAAACCCCACCACTCAGCCCTTCAGAAATCACCTCACCCCGTCAGAAACCCCGGGACTCAACCCCTCAGAACCCCCCCCCCCCTCTCCGCCAGAAACCCCGTCACTCAAACTCTCAGAACCCCCCCCCCCCCCCACTCCGTCAGAGACCCCGTCACTCAACCCGTCACTCAACCCCTCACAAACACCCCCACTCCATCAGAAACTCCGTCACTCAACCGCTCAGAAACCCCCCCCACTCCGTCAGAATCTCCGTCACTCAACCGCTCAGAAGCGCCCCTCACCCCGTCGGAAACTCCACCACTCAGCCCTTCAGAAATCACCTCACCCCGTCAGAAACCCCGTCACTCAACCCCTCAGAACCCCCTCCCCCCGCTCCGTCAGAAACTCCGTCACTTAACCGTTCAGACCCCCCCCCCCCCCCCACTCCGTCAGAGACTCCGTCACTCAACCCGTCACTCAACCCCTCACAAACCCCCCCACTCCATCAGAAACTCGGTCACTCAACCGCTCAGAAACCCCCCCACTCCGTCAGAAACTCCGTCACTCAACCGCTCAGAAGCGCCCCTCACCCCGTCGGAAACCCCACCACTCAGCCCTTCAGAAATCACCTCACCCCGTCAGAAACCCCGTCACTCAAACCCTCAGAACCCCCCCTCTCCGCCAGAAACCCCGTCACTCAACCCCTCAGACTCCTCCCCCCCCCCCATCCCGTCAGAAACCCCATCACTCAACCCCTCAGAAAACCCCTCCACGCCGTCAGAAACCCCGTCACTCAACCCGTCAGAACCCCTCCCCCTTCTTATGCTGGTTTGCTCGGAATTTTTCTAAGTCTCTCGATTCTTGACACGGCGGCGGCGACGGCGAGCGGCGAGATCTTTTTATAATATAGAGAGAAAATTACACATTTTAATTTAAATTAAAAAATTTACACAGTCTGGAGTATTTTCACTTTCCAGATACGAAGAGTAGTGGAAGCCGGTTTTGTCGCAAAGTGGCTAAGCGACGTGACGGAATGGACAAAGATCGTAGAACTGCGATTCCGGATGCCTCCGGAGCAAACTCTCGTAAATCTGCATAAACTTCACGGCGCCTTGGTGGCCCTTGCGATAGGCTATTTTTGTAGTTTCGTGGCTCTTGTTGCGGAGAAACTTCACTGGAAGTACATAGTTGAGAGAAATCCTCATTACGATAAATACCAAATGGACATATTTTACGCTAAAGCCCAAATGGACTAGCATCGATGTCGAACCTTCTAAAATACCGTTTAATTAACTGCACAGTGATAAAATGCAACAAATTGTCTGTAGTACTGAAAAATCGAAAAATTGACTGTATGGAAATTAAATTTTTTTTTTTTACTGCGTAAATATTCTAATTCCACAATGTCGATTTTTCTGTAGATTCAATACATAATCCTGTAAATTCTATGAAATTTGAAATATATTCAGAGATGCAGAAAAAAAACACTGATTTTTTTGTTTACAATTTTCTTTTTTAATGCGCTAATAACTGCTAATCCGCATTCCAACTTTCATAAAACATCATTATCTTCTTATATTTTTGCTTCCTCATAGAGGAAGCTTTGTTTTCATGAAAAAAAAAATTTTCGCGATTTTTATGTCAGGACACTTAGAATTGTCCAAAACGTCCGGAAAAGTGATCTAGAAACAAATGTCCGTATGTATGTATGTGTGTGTGTGTGTGTGTGTGTATGTATACAACTCCGAAAATTCGAACGCCGATAACTCAAGAACGGTTTTGTATATCGTGCTCAAATTTGGCACACTAGTGTAGCAGCAGACCCTCTTCAACCATACTAATTTTCGACAAAATCTGTACGAAAATTTCGATTTTATGCCGTTTTTAATTTTATGAAAAAAGCACGTGGTCGCTCTAACTTTTGTAAAATTTAGTCTATTTTGCTAAATAGTTGGTCATAAGAGTAGGTACACTCAATGCTGTTTAGTATTGAATTTGGTTCAAGTCGGTAAAGTGGTTCAGATTTTATGGAATTTTGAATTTTTAAAAAAATTGACATTATCGCTCGATTGTAACTTTTGCAAAACTTGTTAGCAAATAGCGAGCTCAAGTTTTATATATAAATGAAACAATATTCAGACATTATATATGTATAATTTAGTGACAAACGGTATGAAATTTGTGATTTTATGGAATCTTGAATTATTTTTAATAATATACGTTATCACATTTACTTTCGAAAACGCTCTAATAATAATGAAATAACGGAATAACGAAATAGAAAAAGCGAATTCACAACATGTTTATTTATCTAATTTAAAAAAGGATGCAAAGTAGAACCTTGCACATTGCTTCCTCATTATTTTTCGCTTTTTACAAAGCTTCCTCTATGAGGAAGCCAAAATTGAATAACATACTGCTTCCTCATAGAGGGAGCTTTGTAAAACGCGAAAAATAATGAGGAAGCAAAGTGCAAGGTTCTACTTTGCATCCTTTTTTAAATTAGATAAATAAACATGTTGTGAATTCGCTTTTTCTATTTTTTATAATTTAAGTTATAATTCAAAATTCCAAATACATTTAATACCGCTTCGTATTCTGCGATAAAACAGACGTGGTGATGTGGGGATAAACGACCGGCTGTATTTGCCATCTTGAATTAATTAAACCTCAGTTTAGTCTTGCATTTTTTGACGTAAGAGGTGCCGGTTCAACTTTTATACCGCTTTTAGCTAATAATTAAGTAATAACATTAAACGGAAAGTAAAGAATACTGAATTTGCAAACATCGGTTATCGTTCATTCGTTTTGATTAATACATCGATAATTAAACTTTCGTAAACTGGTGTAATTTGAAGAAAAGTCGACCTAACCTAAAAGTTCCATTCGTTGCAGCATTTTTTTAGAAAATTGTGTGATATTGTAAAAAAAAAATGGTTGTGCGTCAATATCAAGAGGAGTTGGGGTACCTCGAGAAGATCAACGACTACAGCTGGAGGATAAAAAAGGGTTTCCAGCCAAATATGAAGGTTCCGTTTCCCAGACGCAGCCAACGTCATATTCAATTTTTTTTTATATCGTAGATAATTAATTGTAAGATGCATCAAGGTCGAGGGTATATTCTACGTCAACAAAACACTGGAACGTCTCATGCTGGAGGAGTTGCGAAATTCCTGTAGACCAGGAATGGTCGGAGGATTTTTGCCAGGCGTCAAACAGATTGCCAATGTAGCGGCTCTGCCTGGCATCGTAGGAAAGTCCGTTGGTCTGCCGGATATTCATTCTGGATATGGATTTGCTATTGGTAATTTACTGGAAAAAATGTATAATATGATACGAATAGAAATCGTGAAGAATAGTTTATTTAATTTATTTTTTATCACATATTACAGTCCTTGTATTTTTAATTTATCACATGTAAATATTGTGTGAAGGCTATTAAACAAATTACAATTACAACTGTTTTCAGGAAATATGGCTGCATTTGATGTCAATGATCCAAAATCAATTGTATCTCCCGGAGGTGTGGGTTTTGATATTAATTGTGGTGTTCGTCTCCTCAGGACAAATTTGTTTGAAAGAGATGTTGCACCTGTAAAGGTGAGCTACTAGTTTAGAAATTACAGTAGCGAACAACCTAATGATTTTTTTTTCTCCCCATTCATTATCAATCATCAGTTTTTTTCTTGCTATGGGAGTTGAAAAAAATTCATGATGAAAAATATATTTTTTTTTTATTTTTTTTTTTTTTATGTTGCATTTCCCCCTCTGCAGGCATTACGCCTAATACAAGGTCGGCCCGGATCAGTAGCCAGGTTCCCATGCGGCCGCATCCGACTTCCCAATCTATATCGCATTTGCCATAGGGGTAAAACACGTCAAGGCGGCCACACGAATTTTTCATTTCAATAAAAAGTTTTCAAATTTCTTGAAGATGTTGGTCTGACTGAAAACAAAAACTGGAAATTTTTTCGGATTTTTTTATTGCATATTTCGGCCGTTACAAGTAACTGAAAATAACAATCGTTAATTTCTTAACGCCAAAACTACGGCTCTCGCAAAAAAAACATGTTAACAGAAAATTTAAGGTATCTAACGTTCTTTTCAACAAATTTTTTTGCAAATTTTTCTACTCCGTTTTATGCTATTTTTCAATTAAATAATATTTCAATATTTTTTTTCTCCGAAACTGCGTTCTGGATTCAGATGAGATTTTTACATTTTGTTCCGTAATATGTTAAGAAACTGAAAAAAAAATTGGCCAGATGGGCGGCGACTTCGTTCCACAGTTACAGCTCTTCGAATAATCGAACACAACAGTAATCTAATGTGTAATTGCTCTCTGCGTTCAACAGGGTTGAGACTGTCAATAGAAAAAATCTAAAGCCCGGATCACCTGTTTATTTTTTTGTTATTTTTAATTAAATTTTTTTTTTTAATTAGGTTAATTGGCAAATTCCCCCGTACCTGTCGTCCACACTTTGTGTTCACAACGCAGAACGATGGTCGTGTAACATTGAGCACGTGAATATTGAACTCGAGAGACATTCATTCACCACGTTTTGCCAATTTTCGATTGATCAGAAAAGAGCACGATGATGAATTACGTGTGATCAGGAAAAAACGTTTCAATTCCATCAGTCGATAAAATAAATGTATTAAAAAACCCAAAAATTGAAGAGGGAAAAATATCCGATGCAAAAAATGCAGTGCGGGCTTTAGAATTATTATGTAAACAGTCTGTTGAACGTACAGAGCAATTACACATTAGATTTCCCTGGTATTCGATCGTTTGAAGAGCTATAACAGTGGAATGAAATCGCCGCCCATCTCGTAATTTTTTTCTCAGATTCCAGACTAGATTAACTACTCATGCAATAAATCGCGATCATGACATCCTCGCGGGCCGACGGTGGCATGGATATTTACATATACGCTATAATATTTACATTTAGATATATATTTGATATATTTGTATACTAAAGATGTTTTATTTTTTATTTATTTATCTGTTTTATCTATATTTTACCCTCTTGTTATTATTTTTGTCAAAACCGCACTGTATGCACACCCACGGGCACACTATAGAGCCTATTGTAGATGCGTTCAGTGTAAACAAGGTTATTTATTATTTATATGCATAAACATTCTTCAGGATGTTGATCTGGTAGACATATTAACGAACAAAATGTAAAAATTTTAGCCGAATCCGGAACGCAGTTTTGGAGAAAAAAAAAATCATTTTATTCCATTGAAAAATAGCATAAAACAGAGTAGGAAGATTTTGCAAAAAATTTATTGAAAAGAACGTTAAATACCTTAAATTTTTTGTTCACGTGTTTTTTTTTTGCGAGAGCTGTAGTTTTGGCGTTAAAAAATTGAGGATTATTATTTTCAGTTTTTTGTAACGGCTAAAATATGCGATAAAAAAATTTGAAAGAATTTGTAATTTTTGTTTTCAGCCACACTAACATCCTCAACAAATTTGAAAACTTTTTATTGAAATGAAAAATTCGTGCGGCCGACTTGACCTGTTTTACCCCCATAGCATTTCTGCTATGGGCATAGGGAAACTGCGGAAAACCTATGCCGATATAGCCGGTCTCGAGTTCGCCTCCCGGCGGGGAGAACGTAAACACGGACTACAGCTGTATACATGTGACCCCCACAGGTAGAAATACCTGTGTGGGTCTTATGTACACATCTGAAGCTACATCGCGCCCGTATTTATATTTTCGACGAAAATCGACGGCACCGGGAATCGAATCCGCGATTATTATTAGAAAAAATATATCTTATCTTGATTCCAATATCAAGATAACATATAGGGAGACAATATCTATGGATTTTTCTTAGGAACAAATAGCTCAAAGTTTGTTCGATCACATACCTGTGGGAGTGGGCTCAAAGGGTATAATCCCAATGAACGCGCGGGATCTCGAAGAGGCCCTGGAAATGGGAATGGATTGGTCTCTCAGAGAGGGTTACATCTGGGCTGAAGACAAAGAGCATTGTGAGGAGTACGGAAGAATGCTCAATGCTGATCCTTCAAAAGTATCAATGAGAGCAAAAAAACGGGGACTTCCTCAGGTGCGAAAAAGCTTAAATCGCTCATTAGTTTAGAATCCTTGATTTTCGATAATTGGCAGAAATAATAAGAATAAAAATATTGGCAGTTGGGAACTTTGGGTGCTGGCAATCATTACGCAGAGATTCAAGTAGTCGACGAGATTTTCGACAAATGGGCAGCTTGCAAAATGGGAATTGAGGAGAAGGGTCAAGTATGCGTGATGATTCACTCGGGGAGTCGAGGATTCGGCCATCAAGTAGCCACTGGCAAGTTTTTGTCTCGATTTACATGGAAGCGTGATTTTTTACTTCGGTTTAATCAACATTGTTATTTTAGATGCTCTTGTGCAAATGGAAAAGGCAATGAAACGGGATAATATCGAGACGAACGACAGACAATTAGCGTGCGCGCATATTAATTCGCAGGAAGGACAGGATTACCTCAAATCCATGGCAGCAGCTGCTAATTTTGCGTGGGTTAATCGCAGCTCCATGACTTTTCTCAGTCGCCAGGTGAGTCGATAATTTTTTAAGGACTTACATATCAACCAAAATTTTTATTGGTGCACTTTTTAATAAATTCAGGAAACACGTAAGTCGTTTGAATAGCGACGTTTGTTTTGGTCAGATTTTTTTGCTTGTAGCCAATAACTTAAATTATAATAAATAAAAAATGTCTGCTTTTTACTATTACTTTTTTTAAAGGCTTTCGCAAAACAGTTTCGCATGTCTCCGGACGATCTCGACATGCACGTGATCTACGACGTGTCGCACAATATTGCCAAAGTCGAGGAACATATGGTCGACGGAAAACCAAAAACGCTTTTGGTTCATAGAAAGGTAACAAAGCTCAAGATGAATTAATACAATACAACTTTGTACCCTATAATATAAATTTTCTTACATCAAGTGTATCATCTTTAGGGATCTACGAGAGCTTTTCCACCTCATCATCCCCTAATACCGGTGGATTATCAATTGACTGGACAGCCAGTGCTAATTGGCGGCACGATGGGTACTTGCAGTTATGTTCTCACTGGAACTGCACAGGGAATGCAGGAAACCTTTGGTTCTACTTGTCATGGAGCGGTAAGATTTTTACATACTTTTATGTAACGCATGCATGAAAAGTGCCACATTATGTATAGGCCGGCTGTGACATAAAGTGGCATTTTACGAGCAGGCGTTGCATAAATACTCGAAGCGTGTCATAAGTACTCGAGGCGTTGCATAAATACTTGAGAGCGTGTCATAAATACTATGCGCATGCGCACATCCGTCCGTTAGTATTTCGTGTTGGCGTTCGCGACGTTCCGACCAGTACCGACGCTCTTGATTTCCGTATTCCGAGATCCGATCTGTCGGCCGTGTTTTATCGAAGTATAAAGAAAATAATTACGGGATGGAAGACGATACGTCCGCGGATATACGTGAAACTGCAAAATCTTTATTACAACTTATTCTTTTCCTTTCCCAACAGTTCAAAACTTACAGAATATAAAACTAAAAAATTCCTTTTACGAACTCGCCTGAACAGCACTCGTAGCACAGAGGGTGCTACGAGTGCTGTTCGGCTCGTGCTCGCTGTGGTACTCGTGCGCCTCGTGCGACGCACTTCTCAGCCTTCTCATAAAGTTCGCTTTACCTCACTCGTATCGCAAAGTACTATTATTATCATCATATACATCTGGACAAGAGCAGAAGTGGAATTTACAATTACTTCAAATCAAATAATTTTTTAATAGATACTAAACAGGAAAGTAATATTAAACAAGTATTATCAAGAGAATTTTTAAGAAAAAAATCTTAACATATTCTGTAATATTTTTCCAGGGTCGTGCGTTATCCAGAGCGAAATCCCGTCGAAATTTGGACTACCAACAAGTACTGAACAAGCTTGACGATCTAGGAATATCGATAAGGGTAGCCTCCCCTAAATTGGTGATGGAAGAGGCGCCAGAGTCTTACAAAAATGTCACCGACGTAGTCGATACTTGCCACGTAGCAGGTATATCCAAAAAATGCATCAAATTAAGGCCAATCGCTGTAATCAAAGGCTGAAGTAAATATTCCATCTGTTCTTCGAGAATCTCTACAACTGTCCTGCCTCCATCGGTTTTTCTCTCAGCTCGATAACTTTCATACGCTTTCTTGTACGTTTCGATAGTCTTCAATAAACAACGGAAAAACAATTGTCGTAAAAATATTGGCTTGCTACGAATTCCTAAACCAAACGATTTATTTTATATATTTTTTCGAGTATTAACCAATAAAGAGTTAGTACCTAAGCTTAAGAAGGTTCATCAGAAATATAAAAATGTAGAGAAAAATCTGAAAATATTATCGCATAGTCGATACTTTGTGCTGAATGTACCTGAATTATTTGGGAATTTTTGCCTACACCATTTACATAAAATTAAAGTATTTTTTGCATACTGTTTAATATGGGCGCTTATGACGAAACAGCTCCATCGCTTTATAACTCGGAGAAAAATGCAGAGAAAAAATGCAAACCTTGTTATTTCACTGTAGTTATAGTTTGGGTAAATACCACTAAAAAATCAGACTGATTGTCTACTTTGCTCATGGAATAGTATATTATGCATCAAGTGCGTAAAATGCGATTTTACGCACGTGTCGCATACGATATTTTTTATGTAGTATGCGTAAAATTCGCACCCCCGCAAAAACGTAACGCATGTTATGCGGACATGTGATGAAAGTAGTTGGGCGGACGGAGCGGGTCCAGGGGGCGAAGCCCCCGGTGGGGGGTTGGGGGGGGGGGCGGAGCCCCCCCACTGTACAAAAAGATATATTTTTTAAATGATTTATCGATCTCAATTCATATTTTGATTTATATGGTCAGTACGGCCTTTATTTATTAGAATACTTTTATAAATTAATCAATAGTATATACAACTTCCCAAAATTGTATACAGCAAAACAATACAAAAATAATAAATAACAAACGCGTTACAACGAAATCGATTAATTAAATTTGAAGATTGATATATTACCCGTTAGCCACCTGGCGGTAGCGAGACGAATTTTCTTTGCATATTGGCAGCGGTGGGATACACCGTGGCATTCACGGCGGTCTAGCCACGTACAGTTTGTCTCGCTACCGCCAGGTGGCTAACGGGCTCGACCCCGCCCGTTAAATCATATATCAAGTAAACAGAGTAGTGCTCCTAACGACATATTATAGAGTTTACATACACATGTATATAGAAATGTATGATACAAAGGCCATAGAATATATTTCCGCCACAAATATGACAGTTTTCAAGGTTCTTTATTTTACGCATACTGTGTGTAAAAACTCATTTTACGCCCCGAAAACAGTGCGTAAAAACGAATTTTACGCATACTGCATCAAAAATTATTGAATGAAAGTACGACTTTCGCAGTTGTTTGCAGCTTACCGATATAACAGGCAGGAAGTACGGCAACATTGGAGAGTTGAGAGTTAGGCTAGGCTCAGCGCGGCAGGCGCGCGATTAAGACGATCTTATATCGATAAACGAGACGTGGTTGAGCGGAAATCGAATATTCAATTCATTTTTTTCCTATCCTTTCCGTTTTGTACTCGTTTTAACATATGCTTATAGCACTTTTCGCTAATAAGCTTCCCTTTCCACCTGTAACGTCGACCTGCCATGATTGCAAAAGCATAACTGCTGAACTGTTGGTAGTCAGCTGATACCACATACACAGGCCCGTGTATAAGCATAGGACTACCGCTCGCACTCCGCACGTACTGACGAACCTCCTTAGGATATTTATTGAACTAACATTATGAAAGTAGAATTAACAACAACAGGTCTATATTATTTTTAATTAGCTTGTTTATTAGATAAAATGTACAATTGTCTAATACACGGTATAAGAAAGCTACATTAGACTAATTCGTTTGACTTTACACAGGAATTATATTCGCTTGCTTTTTTATTTTTATCATTATCATTTATATTTATAATATATTAGACAAGTCCTCCACTGACTAGAGACAGACAACTAGAAGAAGAAATAGTAGTGTTTTCGTTGTATGTGTGTAGTGTTTGTCTGTTTGCTCGTGTTTTTTTTGTGTCTTTATAATTAGGCATCAGACAATGGAAGAGACCATCACCATAAATAGTCGAGTTATGAGTATTGTTACTCAAAATGCTCCCACGCGTGTAAAAGTATATAAAACGCGTATCTTTTTTTTTTGTTCTTATACCCTCGAGAGTGTGAATCGTGTCGAGTTGGACGATAGGGAGACAGATGATAGAAAAAAAAAAGAAAAAGTTTTACCTAACGCAATAAAATAGTCACTGGAGGAGATGCTTTCCGAAATACACAGCCAACCAATAGGACGAGTGGTCGGGAATGCATTCCTCGTTTATCGATTCATTCGATGCAATATTTATATATATATATTTATACTTAAAAAACGAAATTGATATCAGGAAAAATTATGAGATAGATGAGGAGAGGTCGGTCGAGTTTTTTTTTTTTTTGTTTCTTGTGAAGTTCGCTTTAGCTTAAGACAAATGATAATCGGGCGATGGTTCGGCTACGGATTCCGTAGTGAATAGGGGATTGGGAAACTCTGGCGGATGTGGCAGTGGACCGGCAGTATTTGGTTGACGTCTGTATGCCATTATCCAACATGACACCGCGATTGCTACGGCTACGAGTGCCACTAGAGCCGTTATCACAAGTGCCACAATGAAGCTGAACATCGAGACGCAAATATCTTCCACTCGCTGAGCTGATGGAACTGAAATATCGAGTAAAAAAAAATATTAGAATTGAAACATTTTTTAGTTCTGAATGACATTGTGACTAATTTGAATGTTGCATCTGGGGTAAAACACGTCAAGTCGGCCACACGAATTTTTCATTTCAGTAAAAAGTTTTCAAATTTGTTGAGGATGTTACGACAAAATTACAAATTTTTTCGGATTTTTTTATCGCATATTTCAGCCGTTACAAAAAACTGAAAATAATAATCGTTAATTTTTTAACGCCAAAACTACAGCTCTCGCAAAAAAATCACGTGAACAAAAAATTTAAGGTATTTAACGTTCTTTTCAATAATTTTTTTGCAAAATCTTCCTACTCTGTTTTATGCCATTTTTCAATGGAATAAAATTATAATATTTTTTTTCTTCAAAACTGCGTTACCGATTCGGCTGAAATTTTTACATTTTGTTCCTTAATATGTCTAGAATCTGAGAAAAAATTGGCGAGATGGGCGGCGATTTCATTCCACTGTTACAGTTCTTCAAACGATCGAATACCAGGAAAATCTAACGTGTAATTGCTCTGTACGTTCAACAGACTGTTTACATAATAATTCTAAAGTCCGCACTGCATTTTTTGCATCGGATATTTTTCCCTCTTCATTTTTTGGGTTTTTTAATACATTCATTTTATCGACTGATGGAATTGAAACTTTTTTCCTGATGACACGTAATTCATCATCGTGCTCTTTTCTGATCAATCGAAAATTGGCAAAACGTGGTGAATGAATGTCTCTTGAGTTCAATATTCACGTGCTCAATGTTACACGACCATCGTTCTGCGTTGTGAACACAAAGTGTGGACGACAGGTACGGGGGAATTTGCCAATTAACCTAATTTAAAAAAAAATTTAATTTAAAATAACAAAAAAATAAGCAAGTGATGCGGGCTTTAAATTTTTTCTATTGACAGTCTCAACCCTGTTGAACGCAGAGAGCAATTACACATTAGATTACCGTTATGTCCGATCATTCGAAGAGCTGCAACTGTGGAACGAAGTCACCGCCCATCTCGCCAATTTTTTTTAGATTCTTAACATATTAAGGAACAAAATGTAAAAATCTCATCTGAATCGAGAACGCAGTTTCGTAGAAAAAAAATTGAAAGATTATTTAATTGAAAAAAGCACAAAAAGGAGTAGGAAAATTTGCAAAAAAATTTGTTGAAAAGAACGTTAGATACCTTAAATTTTTTGGTAACATGATTTTTTTGCGAGAGCCGCAGTGGATCGTCGACAACGACGATATTCGAGTATATATGTAAAATGAAGTATTTTCTTAGAATAAGCATATTTACACTCATTCATACACAATGTAATACAAAATTCAAGCGATCAGAAAAATGTACTCACTGCGTATTTTCAAAGGCTATTTAAAAATTCAAACCTGCAAGCAGATGTTATATTATTGGGAAAACCCAATCCGGCACGCAGATTTTTTATTGCGGGAAAAAACCACCGCGTCAGTCACTGGCAACCAAATGGTTTATTGCCGATTGACCGTAAGGGTTTTTCCGCGAGCCCTTAGTCTTCCGCCCCGCACTCACCTTCGAGCGACGCTAACCTTAATAGCCAATGAGAATACGCGAGACAAATTCTTGAAACATTCGTTACTTTTTACTCCCTCCTTCCGATATTGAAGGAAAAACTCAAAACGTACATTTTTCTGTATCAATTTCGAATCAGTCTTCAGCGACTTGTTGCCGAGTCAACATCAAGCGTTTAACTTCTACACGTTTGACACACATACTTGTAATATTTACCGTGAAGTTTTTAAAATATAGTTCAAGTTATCGTTTTCCCTAATACTGACTATTTATTTCAATCAGTCATACGAAATCAGTTGTCGTCAATTAAATGTTTAACTACAACACGTACTGCTGAATTTTCGTCGCAACATAGCGCACAGGAACTTACGACTCCTGTGGAATTAATCAAAAATCGCAACATCTACAGTACACGCAGTTTTGGCGTTAAAAAATTAACGGTTGTTATTTTCAGTTATTTGTAACGGCTGAAATATGCAATAAAAAAATCTGAAAAAATTAGCAATTTTTGTTCCCATCCAGACCAACATCCTCAAGAAATTTGAAAACTTTTTATTGAAATGAAAAATTCGTGTGGCCGCCTTGACGTGTTTTACCCCATCTATCATGACAATTTTTATTACTTGTTTCTTTAAATTGTAAAGAAATTTTGGAAATATTACCTTGAGTTGGATCTGATGGATATCTCTCCTCCATCCTCTCCTTCGTTCGTATGAGATTCGATGTGATCGTTATTTCTTCGCGGAGTTGTCCGTCGAAGCCTTCGGATACGCTTATAGCGGTGTCGTTGAATTCGTCACCGATTTCTCGTCGTCTTCGCCCAAAGGCGTTGTATCCTCGACAATTTACCTGTAAAAAGAGAAAATCAATTACTATAACATCTCATATCGAAATT
The DNA here is from genome assembly GCA_963970395.1 of Ephialtes manifestator. Classification (NCBI taxonomy): domain Eukaryota; kingdom Metazoa; phylum Arthropoda; class Insecta; order Hymenoptera; family Ichneumonidae; genus Ephialtes; species Ephialtes manifestator. Next base: position 3,470,384 of record OZ019979.1, read on the forward strand.
CATTCATTATATTCAAGTTGCATAATTTTTTAGATTGTACTTACAGGTTGACAGCGGCCAAAGCAGACTCTGATGTTACACTGGAATCTAATGTTATCGCTGCTAGGGAATTTGAAAGCGTTGAAACTTGCGACGAGAGCTTCGCCATCGGGATGTTGTTTCCATTCGCCGAATATCGTAGGATCGGTGGCGCAGCCGTTTTCGTCAGTCACAACGTATTCGTTTTCTTCTTCATTGTCGGTTGTTTTGGCCACGCAATTTCGCGCAAAGCCACCGTAGATTGCTGAGCGAAAAATTATTAGAAGTTAGAAAAAGAAATTTATTATTTTACTTTTTATTTAAATCTAAGGAAAGTTTCCTTACAGTTTGGTTGAACAGCGACTTGAAGCATGAGATTCTCGCCAATTTCGGCAGTGTCGATTTTGCTACCCGACTGCGTTATAATTTTCATTTCACAGATGGGCGGCGGTCCGGTATTGGCAATTGTTCCGGCGGTTGTCAGCATCGAAACGTTGAAGCCCAGAGTGACGTTTTGTTCGCCAGTTTGGTATATACACTTGACGTGATAAGCCTGAGCTTCGATTGTCACTAGTTGAGGATGTTTCTGAATTACGAGGACGAAACTCGCCTGTCCCTATTTAGGAAAGAATCAGAGAATTACACATTGTTTTGCTTACTCATAAAGGAAGCTTTGTTTTCATGAAAAAAAATTTAGAGATTTTTATGTCAAGACACTTAGAATTGTCCAAAACGTCCAGAAAATTGATCTAGAAAAAATGTTCGTATGTATGTATGTGTGTGTGTGTGTATGTATACAACTCCGAAAATTCGAACGTCGATAACTCAAGAACGGTTTTGTATATCGCGCTAAAATTTGGCACACTAGTGTAGCAGCAGACCCTCTTCAACTGTAGTAATTTTCGACAAAATCTGTGCGAAAATTTCAATTTTATGCCGTTTTGAATTTTTTGAAAAAAGGACGTGGTCGCTCTAACTTTCGTAAAATTTAGTCTATTTTGCTGAATAGTTGGTTATAAGAGTAGGTGCACTCAATGCTGTTTGGTATTGAATTTGGTTCCAATCGGTAAAGGGGTTCAGATTTTATGGAATTTTGAATTTTTCAAAAAATTGACATTATCGCTCTATTGTAACTTTTGCAAAACTTGAAATAGCGAGCTCAAATTTTGTATATAAATGAAACAATATTCAGCCATTATATATGTATAATTTAGTGACAAACGGTATGAAATTTGTGATTTTATGGAATGTTGAATTATTTTTAATAATATACGTTATCACATTTACTTTCGCAAACGCTCTAATAATAACGAAATAACGGAATAAAGAAATAGAAAAAGCGAATTCACAACATGTTTATTTATCTAATTTAAAAAAGGATGCAAAGTAGAACCTTGCACATTGCTTCCTCATTATTTTTCGCTTTTTACAAAGCTTCCTCTACGAGGAAGCCAAAATTGAATACCATACTTCCTCATAGAGGTAGCTTTGTATGTATGCGTGCGTGCGTGCGTGCGTGCGTGCGTGCGTGCGTGCGTGCGTGCGTGCGTGCGTGCGTGCGTGCGTGCGTGCGTGTGTGTGTGTGTGTGTGTGTGTGTGTGTGTGTGTGTGTGTGTGTGTGTGTGTGTGTGTGTGTGTGTGTGTGTGTGTGTGTGTGTGTGTGTGTGTGTGTGTGTGTGCGTGTGCGTGTGCGTGTGCGTGTGCGTGTGCGTGTGCGTGTGCGTGTGCGTGTGCGTGTGCGTGTGCGTGTGCGTGTGCGTGTGCGTGTGCGTGTGCGTGTGCGTGTGCGTGTGCGTGTGCGTGTGCGTGTGCGTGTGCGTGTGCGTGTGCGTGTGCGTGTGCGTGTGCGTGTGCGTGTGCGTGTGCGTGTGCGTGTGCTTGTGCTTGTGCGTGTGCGTGTGCGTGTGCGTGTGTGTGTGTGTGTGTGTGTGTGTGTGTGTGTGTATGTATGTATACAACTCCGAAAATTCGAACGTCGATAACTCAAGAACGGTTTTGTATATCGCGCTCAAATTTGGCACACTAGTGTAGCAGCAGACCTTCTTCAACTGTACCAATTTTCGACAAAATCTGTGCGAAAATTTCGATTTTATGCCTTTTTGAATTTTTTGAAAAAAGGACGTGGTCGCTCTAACTTTCGTAAAATTTAGTCTGTTTTGCTTAATAGTTGGTTATAAGAGTAGGTGCACTCAATGCTGTTTGGTATTGAATTTGGTTCGAATCGGTAAAGTGGTTCAGATTTTATGGAATTTTGAATTTTTCAAAAAATTGACAACGCTCTATTGTAACTTTTGCAAAACTTGAAATAGCGAGCTCAAATTTTGTATATAAATCAAACAATATTCAGTCATTATATATGTATAATTTAGTGACAAACGGTATGAAATTTGTGATTTTATGGAATGTTGAATTACTTTTTAATAATATACGTTATCACATTTACTTTCGAAAACGCTCTAATAATAAAGAAATAACGGAATAACGAAATAGAAAAAGCGAATTCACAACATGTTTATTTATCTTATTTAAAAAAGGATGTAAAGTAGAACCTTGCACATTGCTTCCTGATTATTTTTCGCTTTTTACAAAGCTTCCTCTATGAGGAAGCCAAAATTGAATAACATACTGCTTCCTCATAGAGGGAGCTTTGTAAAAAGCGAAAAATAATGTAGAAGCAATGTGCAAGGTTCTACTTTTTTTAGATATTAAAGTGAGGATTCAAACAAATAAGTAGGTCAAGTCTATTTCGGGTTTCTAGGATTTCTTAAGATTTCAAAGATTTCTTAAGAAGACACTTACGTTTACGTGGATGAGACCGCAATCGCCAAACGCGACCTTGAAAGTCAACGCTCTGGAAACAGTGCCAGCAGGAACAGAGAGAACGAGTCGACATTTTTCCTCCTTACTGTGTCCCTTGACATACAAAACTCCGTCGAAACCAAGTGAAGTTGGTAATTCCACCTGGACTTGAACACCATCCGAAAGACAGCTTGCTCCAGGCGCAGGTTTCGGGAAATCGGTACGGAAAAGTCCCGGTTGTTTTGTAGTGGGTTCTAGTAACATAAATGATGATATTTTAGGAAAAATCCCTGAAAATTTTTTGGCTAAATTTAAGATAAACAAAAAACAATGCAAACTTACGACATTCGGTTCCGTCGCCGTTGTAGCCGGTAATACATTCGCAGTGAGCCCGATGTCCAGTGGCTGAGCAAATGGCATAAGTATCGCAAGTTTCCTTGAGACAAGGATCTTCGCATGTATCTGTTGTTCTATCGCAGTATTTATCATCGTCGCAATCGTCATCACGATTACAGTATATTTCCTCAACTGAAATTTTAACAAAAATAATAATACGAAGAGAATGATATTTATTTATTTATATATAAATATAAATAAATAAATAAATAAATAAATAAAATGATATAACACCTAATGAATTGAATTATAAAATGCAGTTATTAAAAACAATCTTACATGGCTTGCAGTTGCCGTTACTATCGAGACGATAGCCCGATTCGATCGGACATACGCATCTTCCGTACTTGTCGATTATCATTCCCTTCTCGAGAGCGCAAACGCACCTTCCGTCGGGAGTGATTATCATACCGGCTTCCGGTCGACAAGGAACGCAATTGTCGCGCTCGTCCTTGGCAGTTCCCGGTGGACAAACGCAATTTCCGTTCTCGTCACGTACTTGACCCTTTTCGACAGCGCATACGTAAACTGCAACAATAAAACACATAGTTCATAAAATGTTTTTTTTTTTCAGCAATTTATCTATAGAATATTTTAATCAAAAATTATTTCGTGGTTATTCGACATTATTAAGAATTTTATTTTCTAAATACATTTTTGATGCAACTTAATTTATTAATATTTATTTATTATATTATATTAATTTATTATTAATATTATACACTTGCCAATATAAATTTGGGAATATTGCAATTTTATTGTACTCACTTTTATCACATCGTACAACTGCATTGCCACGATATCCGGGCAGACATTCGCAAACCATCGTTCGCACGGGTTTCGAGTCGAGGACCTTGCAATCGGCATTTACGCCGCACGGTTCGATCTTGGTGCAAGGATTTATACACTCGCCGTTGAAACACGCTGTCTGCGATGGACACTCATAGTCATGCTTGCATACCGATACTGAAACAAAATTTAAATACATTATTAGTATAAAAGTATTATATTGCACATAAGATGTATCAGGATAATAATTGATGAAAAAGATTAATAATTTCTCGAACACGGAAAATCTAAAATAAAATTAGTGAATGTATATTAGGGCTGTTCAAAAAAACATAATTTTCTTATAATCGGTTGCTCCTGAAATGCTGTATTGATCATCACAATAAAAATGTTTTCGCGGAAGCTGGCAGTTGTGCGACGATATTAAGTACTGCCACATCAAGGCCAAAATTCAAGAAAATCGGCGATTTTTATAAAATTTTTTTTTACGTGGTGAAGCGCTCATGGAGATTGTGGTTGCTTTCGATAGACTATGAAATTGTGTAAAGGCAGAAACATGTTCGATAATGTTTAGTACTGCCGCATCGACATTGAAGTTACCAAAATCAAAAAATGAAATCCTTTAGAACATTGAAATATTCGTCTGCTCATCGACTATTTCGTGCGATTTCAAATGAAAAAATGCCTCTTGAAACGGGAGTCATGTATGATCGTAATCATGATGATGATAAGCTATTTTCGAATTTTGAGAAACTGCGATATCGATTCGGCAGTACTAAATTTGATCATACAGGACTCCCGTTTCATGAGCCATTTTGTTTTAAAGAATTTCATTTTTTATTTTGTTAACTTCAATGTCGATGCGGCAGTACTAAACATTATCGAACATGTTTCTGCCTTTACACAATTTCATAGTCTATCGAAAGCAACCACAATCTCCATGAGCGCTTCACCAAGTAAAAAAAAAATTTCTAAAAATCGCCGTTTTTGATGAAATTTGGCCTTGATGCGGCAGTACTTAATATCATCGCACAACTCCCAGCTTTCGCGAAAACATTTTTTTTGTGATAATCAATACAGCATTTCAGGAGCAACCGATTATAAAGAAATTACGTTTTTTTGAACAGCCCTAATGTATATACAATAGGGTGGCCCAAATTTCATCTGTATTTTTTAATTTTTGGTCTCACCCCATAACATAGTTGTTTTCGGTGAAAATAAACAATTCTCATGAAAAATGGAGATTGTGAAAAATTATTTAGAGGTCGCTCAACAATTTTGAAAATTTTCGAAAAAAAAATTTTTTTCTTTATTTTTTGTGATCTCTCACCCCTCATATCATCTTGTTAACTCCTAGTTAATTCCTAGTTTATGTTCGAAATTTTAGAAAAAAATATTAACTTCAAAACGTCTCAGAACGACAAAAAACATTTTGAAATTTATTTTCAATTTTTATTTTTTCTCAACTTTTACCCCTGATTTTCTCTCATTATCAGACGTCTAGTTCATAGTTTTAAAAATGTTATGAAAATATTAACGTTAGGCGATCGCTGAACGAAATAAGTCGTTTTTCGCGATTCTCGATTAGCAAAAAAAACGACTTACTTCTTTCAGCGACAGTCTAACGTTAATATTTTGATAACATTTTTTAAACTATGAACTAGACGTCTGATAATGAGTGAAAATCAGGGGTGAAAGTTGAGAAAAAAATTAAAATTGAAAATAAATTCCAAAATGTTTTTTGTCATTGAGCGACGTTTTGAAGTTAATATTTTTTTCCAAAATTTCGACCATAGACTAGGAATGAGATAACAAGATGATATGAGGGGTGAGAGAGTACAAAGAATGAAGAAAAAGAAAACGTTTCGGAAATTTTCAAAATTGTTGAGCGATCTTTAAATAATTTTTCGCAATCTCCATTTTTCATGATAATTGTTTTTTCACCGAAAACAACTATTTTATGGGGTGAGACCAAAAATTAAAAAATACAGCTGAAATTTGGGCCACCCTAATATACAATGATGAATACAGCCGTGAAAAAAATACTAACCAGGCGTGCATCCAGTAGCGATTTCACCGACGAATCCAGCCGGACAAGAGCACTCAACGACATGATTGTAAATCGAGCACTCGAACGTTGCGTCGCAAGGATTATCCTCGCAAGGATTTTTGCAAAGACTGTTGACGCAGGCCTTGTTGGTCGGGCAGTCGGTGTTGCTCTTACATCCCGCAATGCTACACGATATTCTAGGATTTCCGGCGTAACCAGGTGGACATTCGCACACAGCTTGATGATTTATTCCGTAGCATTCGGCGTCTTTGGCGCACGGAGCTAAAAGCGGCGAGCACGCAGGAACGCAAGTGTTTTGAAGGCAGATGTCGGAGTCGCTACACTCGCCATTCGATCGGCAACCAACAACTGGAAAAACAAAATGACACCATTAGCTACATTACTCCGTTCCGTCACGTGCTACTCAGTTCCGTCACCATCTCCGTCCCGATGCGTAATATCCGTAATCATAAAAATTTTTACGTACAGTATCATCGTACGAATTATGTCTACAATAAGCCGCTAACGCGAATATTTCGGGATGGCAATGCTGCTTCGCTGTTTGTGGACTTTTTCATTTCTCCACTCTCAGTCTTTATGGATTCGTTAAATAATTATATTGTTCTTAGAGACCCCTCATAATTTATCATAGTTATCAAATTTGGGAATTGTTTGTTTCTTATGTGTCATAGTATGTATAATTTATATAATAAGATGTAATGCGCCATCTGTTTGGCTGCTTTCAAGGGACTTGTCCCGTTCACTGAAGAATAAATAAATAAATGAATGATGCACATTTTTTTGGAATATTGATATACTTTTATCGAAAATTTGTATGCCTAACGTAACGTAAATTTCAACCCAAAATAATGTTTAATACATTTTCATGCCAATAATTGCCTGCCCGATTAAATTTCAAGAAATAAATGAAAATATTGCAGAATTCTTACCTCTTTCGCACTCGATATCCGGATTGCCGTCATATCCGCTAACGCAAGAGCAGATAGGTTTGTGATTGACGACACTGCAAAGAGCGTTTGATCCACAATCGCAAGGATCCCTGCAGAGCGAATTGACACACGCTTTTGTGGGCGCACAGTCGCTGTCGCTTGTGCATTCAAGTTCAACGAATGGTGTCGTGGCAATACAAGTGCCACTTCCGCTGCTAACGAATCCGCTGGGGCAGACGCAAACCATAGTTCTTACAGGAAGCGTCGGTAGTACTTTGCACTCCGAAGGAGTTTGGCAAGGTTCGATAACACGGCAAGGATTTTGACATTTCAAATTGAAGCAAGCAAGAGTATTTGGACAATCCCCGTCAACGCGACATTCAGGCTCGATTTCTGGGCGACAATCGACTTTAGGATTTCCAACAAAACCTGGAGGACAACGACAGCTCGCAAGATGATCGCGAACTCTGCATTCTGCTCGCGATGAGCAAGGATTTTCTCGCAAACAAGGATCGGAACATTGTTTGTTGACACAGGCACGATCTCCTGGACAATCGCCGTTGCTGTAGCAGCCAATAACGTTGCAACGTTCCGCAGGATTTCCGAGGAAACCCTCGCGGCAGCGGCACTCGGCCACGTGATTAATAGCCACACATTCGGCATTTGTTCCGCAACGGGTTGGTGTTAATAGGCAGGGATTTACACAGCTCTGGTTGACGCAACTCTTGTCGCGACTACATTCCGAGTCGCTTCGACATTCGATGGATGTACAGGCCACTTCAGGATCACCCTGGTTACCCTCGTCGCACGAACAGATGGGCTTGTGGTTGCGGACTAGACAATTTGCGTTTCGACCGCAGTTGCAAGGATCTCGGCAACGACGGTTCACGCAAGCCTCGCTTGCTCCGCACTCATCGTCGGTTTTACATGTTCCTACGATGTCCAGACGTACTAAAGGAGATAAAAAGAAAGAAATATGGAGTTATAGAGACGTTTTTTTTGGCAAAATGACAAGAATTTTACACATTCGTTGATTAAACTTACTCTGTCGACATATTCCATCGGAATCGGTGATCCATCCTTCGGGACAAGTGCAGACCATAGTTCTCACTGGTGTTGTATCGAGAACCCCGCATCTTGCGTTCTCCAGACAAGGTCTTATGATCTGGCAAGGATTTACACAAGTTTCGTCGATACACGCGAGTTTGCTCGGGCAATCAACGTCCTTTCGACATTCCGGTTCATCACGCGGTGGTGGTCTACGCTCGCAGTACGAGAACGGATCTCCAGCTGGAAGATCGTCCGGGCATTGGCAAAGTGGCACATGATTTCTCACGTAACACTTGGCATTCTGAGCGCATGGTGAATTTTCCGCGCAAGGATCTACGCAACGTCTGTTCTCGCAGCTGAGATTCTGAGGACACTCCAAGTCGCTTGTACATTCAGCTCTCTCACAGAGAACCTCAGGATTTCCAAAGTAGCCGGGACCGCAGCGACAAGCCGAACGATGATTTTTTCCGTAACACTCGGCGTTTATCGCACACTCGTTGTCCAAGAGGCACGGATTTATGCAACGGCCCTCGTGGCAAGCGTCGGTGTAAGGACACTCCACGTCAGACTCGCAATCCACTGGCAAAATAATTATTTATAAATACATACATAATCCAAATAAAGAAACCAAATCATCACAATTTGACAAAAAAAACATCCGATAAATCCCGAAAAATTTAGTACCAATTCTTTGTAAGTAAAAAAGAAATTACATTAAACATAACAATAAACTTACGTTTGATACATCCCAGTTGTGGATTTCCGGAATAGCCAGGAAGACATACGCAAGACGGATAATGATTGGTGACGATGCAATTGGCGTTGGGTCCGCAATTGCAAGGATTGGTACAATGACCGTTGATACAGGCCTCAGTTCCAGCGCATTCGCTGTTTGATAGGCAACCGAGTACAAAAGTCGCTATAAAGATCGGGAAAAAAAACAGAAAAGGTGATTAGTAAATAAATTTTTAAAAAAATCGGTGATTCTTTAAATAACCGACACATTTATGGGTTGACTGTTGAGAAAAATACGTACGTGGTGTGCACTCGATTCTCGGGTCACCCTTATAGTTGATTGGACATTTGCAGACAGGATTGTGATTATCGACATGGCAAAGGGAATCTCTGCCGCAGGGTTCGCCAACGACGCAAGGATTTGCGCATCTCAAGTTTATACACTGTTTATCACTGGGACATTCGTTGCTCGAGTAACATTCAGGTTGTGGAGGTGGTAGATGATTACGTGATTGTGTACATTCGGTGTAAGGATTTCCTGTAAAGTCCGCTGGGCAGGTGCAGATACCGTGATGGGCCGACGATTTGCATTGAGCGTTAATTCCGCATCTCAAAGTCGAACACGCCTCGATGCATTTGCCGTTTAGGCATTTTTGATGATCTTGACATTCCTCGTCTGCGCGGCATTCAACGTCCTTCCAAACGATCTTGCGACATTTTCCATTATCGTCGGTGATTGTGTCAGCCGGACATTCGCAGATCATTGTACGAAGTGGTAACGTGTTGAGAACACGACACTCCTGTTCGGCGTTGCACATGCTTGATAAAGCGCAGGGATCTTGACATTTTGCGTTTATGCAAGCCAATGATGAGCGACATTGGCTGTCCTCACGGCATTCGGCCTCATCGGAAGGTGCGGTACACTCGATGTCTGGATTTCCGGTCAAGCCTGCTCGGCAAATGCACTTTGGTTGATGATTTCGTGCCAGGCAGTCTGCAGTTTCGGGGCAAGTCTGATCGTCGCACACAGGTCGACAGACTCTGGCTAAACGATCGCAAGCCTCGTGATCCGCGCAATCCTCGTTATAGTGACAAACCGCCGAGATGCAAGCGACGAAGGGATTGCCCTGAGTACCTCGTGGACAAGTACATTGACCGCGATGCGCTATAGCTGTACATTCGGCGCCACGTCCGCAAACTATGTCACCAGCGAGGCACGGCGAAACACAATTTTCATTTCGGCAGCTCTTGTCGTAAGGACAATCGTCGTCGATCTTACATTCCGGTCGGAAGCATTGAATTTGTGGATTTCCAGCATATCCACCGGGACAGTGACAAGTCGGATGATGATCGATCGTCATGCAATCGGCATTCGCGCCGCAGCGATTACTCGCACACGGATTGACGCAGCGTTGGTTCGCGCAGCCGAGATTTGAGGGACAGTCAGAGTTTGATGTGCACTCTGGCGCTGGTGTAGGTTCTCTGTAGCAGCCGACGAATCCGTCTCCCGTGAGTCCTTCGGAGCACGTACACACGTGACGATGATTTTCCACGTGACATTCAGCGGAGCTCGCGCAGGGATTGATGGTGCAAGGATTGACGCATTTACGGTTAATGCAGGCCTCATTCGCCGAGCAATCTGAATCCGATTTACAGATCGGTTGTACTTGATCTTGAACTGGTGCGCAAGCGACGGTGGCATCGCCAATGAAACTTGGCAAGCATTCGCAAATCATAGTCCTCATCGGCAAAGTATCGACGACTGTGCATTTGGCGTTTGTGATGCAAGGCTGAGACTCCCTGCAAGGATCTTTACAACTGCCTGAGAAACAGGCGAGTTTGCTTGGGCAATCAGCATCCGTGGTACACTCGGTATCATCGAAAGGTGCTTGAATACAAGCGGTGTTAGGATCTCCAGTGAGTCCTGGAGGACATCTGCACGTTGGTCGATGATTGACGACATTGCACTGAGCCGACGATGGACAGGTGCAAGGATCGACGCACTTGGTGTTGCGACAAGCGAGGAACGAAGCGCAGTCCTGGTCGATTGTACATTCAGGTCTCACGCAGCTAGATTGAGGATTTCCGATGTAACCGTCGGGACAGTAGCATCGTGATCTGTGATAGCCGTCGGCCTCGCAAAGTGCATTAATACCGCACTGTGTCAACGAACAAACGTCGACGCACTGCCCATTTATGCAGGCTTCGCGAGCTGAACACTCGTTGTCGCTGCGGCAGCCAAGTTCTCTGCAAGCTTGTTGTGGATTTCCGGTGAAACCGTCGCTGCAGATGCAAACAGCGCGATGCATTTGAACGTGACAGCGGCTGTTGACACCGCAAGAGTCGAGAGTGCAAGGATCGACGCATCTCTGGTTCCAACAGGTCTTGTCGTTGGTACAGTCAGAATTTTGCGTACATTCGGGTCTTGGTGGTTCATTGATACTTGCGGCCTTGCACTGAACCTGAGGATCGCCGGTGAAGTCACGAGGACACGAACAAACGGCCTTGTGATTCACCGTTTGACAAATGGCGTTGACACCGCAAGCGCCGACGCAAGGATCTCTGCATCTTTGGGAATAACAGGCACGATCTCGGGAGCAATCGGAATTTATCACGCACTCGGGATAAGTACAGAAAGCTGCGCCGTTTCTTACTCGACATTCGCCGTTCGCGTTGCATGGCGATGGATTGCAGGGATCGGTTTCTAAAAATCGAAAGAATTTTCGTTAAGTAGCGAACAAAAATATAAAAGATACGAAAACATTTAATATAAATTTACCAAAGGAAGGAAGCAAAAAAAGTAGTCATAATAAAAAAAGGCAACGTACCGATCTTTTCGTAACATTCGACGAACGGATTTCCGATTAGCGGCGTAGGACACGAGCAGAGCGGGCTATGATTGATGGATCTGCAAAGTGCACCGACTCCACAAACGTTCCTCAAGCACGGATCAACGCATTTGTTGTTCTCGCAGTTTTTATCCCCAGGACAATCAGAGCTGAGAATGCATTCGGGCAAACATCCGGTAAGGCTGGAAGGTTCGCCCTGCAGACCCGGAAGGCACTTGCAAATGGCATTATTTCCGCTCTTCTCGCAGACAGTGTTTGGTCCGCAAGGCGATGGATTGCAAGGATCAGGATCCCTTATTTCCGGTTCGCGACAGAACACAAAAGCGTTACCGGTTGTCGGCCAAGGACACGAGCAGATTGGTATGTGATTGGCGACAGTGCAAATAGCATTAACTCCACAAGTTCCCGGACATGGATCCTCGCATTTCGTTCTTATGCAAGCTCGAGAATTTGGACAGTCGGTATTAACGAGACACTCGGGATGACATCCTTCGTAAGGATTTCCTCTGTAGTCAGGCAGACACTCGCAAATTGCCGCGTTGTTTCTCTCGCGGCAATAAGTGTTGACGCCGCAAGGAGAAGGACTGCAGGGCCTCGATGGTAATGGCGGATCCGGCACTGCAATTTTTAAGAAAGAATTAAGGGGAGGGAGTCAGGTCAAAAAAATTGATTTTGGGAATTCAATATCATCCAAATCCTATTGCATATCAAAATGCCCAACGCACTGTATTGTTGGTGTTCGATGAAAGGATTTTTTACTGTCGTCTGACTTGCATATGCTTTTAAATATTATCTCAAGCAAAGTTTTTAGGTTTTCCATTCTGCGCATGATTCAGATCAAACTACTAGGCAGATTGGAATGGTTGACGTCTCAATTTCTTCTTCATGAAAAGATACACCGGCTAAATGGAGCAAACTATTTTTTTTTCATTCTGAAAGCAAAGTTAATCACTGATTTAGAAAATAGCATAAAATTTATTTCTTAAAAATTATGTCACTTAAAAAATATTACATTTTATTAATATTTGCTCCATTTAGCCGGCGTATCTTTTCATGAAGAAGGAAATGAGATGTCAACCATTCCAATCTGCCTAGTAGTTCGATCTGAATCATGCGCAGAATGAAAAACCTAAGAACTTTGCTTAAGATAATATTGAAAAGCATATGCAAATCAGACGACAGTAAAAAATCCTTTCATCGAGTACCAACAATATAGTGCGTTGAGCATTTTTTTATGCAATAGGATTTGGATGATATTGAATTTCCAAAATCAATTTTTTTGATCTGACTCCCTCCCCTTAATATAAAACAAGGACAACTTTGACAATAAAAAAAAATTGCGAACATCCCAATGCCGAATAATGTATATAATTACATCAATTAATCTATACAATAAAGTAGAAAAATTGGCAAGAGGTTTTGAAATTGATAATGCAAATTTTAGAAAGCCAAGCGATGTATAAATAATGTATATAAATAAACAAGGAAAATTGGCACAAGTTTTTCAAAATTCTTATCGCTAATTTTACAAAACAAAGTAATTATTATATACAGTAAAAAAACGAAAGCTCCAAGTGGTGTGCACATGCAACGGTGAAATTATAATTTATAAAAAAAGCATGTACATTAAAATAAAGCGTTTCATGCATTGTTATATACAATAATTACAAATTATGCAACAGAAAAAAAAGAATGATTAGTAAACGATGATTGATAAATAATTGAGATAATAAGTGGCGGTCTCGAGAAAAGCGAGAATTTTTCATCGAGGTTCTTAATGAATTCTTACATCTTTCCACAGAGCAAGCTACGGAGGGATTTCCGTTGTATCCCGGTAGACAAGAGCATCGGGGCTGATGCAGAATTGCTTGACATTGGGCATTGATGCCGCAGGATCCGGGACAAGGATCCGCGCATTTGCTGTTGACGCACGCTAAGTGAGTCGAACAGTCGCTGTTGACGCGGCATTCTGGTCTACAGTTGGGCGGAGATCCTATAAATTGGGGCTGACAGGCACAGGATGATGTGCCGGAGGGACTGACGGTGCATATTGCGTTCGGGCCGCAGGGTGAAGGGTTGCACGGGTCTCTCGGCAGTGGCGAAGGTTCTAAATTTCATTTAAAAGTTACAATCGATATTTCTCGAGAAATAAATATTTTTCTGTACATCGTTAAAATTTCAACTTTACGTGTCTCATAACCGTAAAATGATACTTTTTTAAACACCGCCCGAAAAAAATCCTAACGCATGTGCATTTAGAATTTTGATTTCTTATTTTATTTTTTTTTTCATTACGTTCGGGTGCGTGAAAATCTGATGTGCACATGCGTCGGAATTTTCTTTTTTTGCGCACACTTCTATAAAAAGTTTCTTTTGAAGGTTGAATCGGACGCACTGAGTGTCGCTTTTTTGATAGCAAGTTGTACAGAAAACAGTTTGTGGCACGAGCGTAAAACATCTCGCTTTTACGCTCTTGCCACCCAAATAACTACTTTGAATATCGTCGGAAACTTACTTGTCACCGGGAAACAATTTTGGAAGGGATTTCCGCTGTAACCTTCGGGACAACTGCAAATCGGGTTGTGATTACGGACGGCGCAAAGGGCGTTCTGTCCGCATGATCCAATACAAGGATCTTCGCATTTTTCGTTGACGCAAGCTCTGTTTTGTTGGCAGTCAGAACTGATGACACATTCAGGGCGACAACTTGGCGATATGCCAAAGTAACCCGGAAGACAAGAGCAGGACGCCTGATCACCGATACGACGGCAAATGCTGTTGGGTCCGCAGGGCGAAGGATTGCAAGGATTGTCCGTCGGTGCTGTCATTACATTTCATTAATTAATCTTTGCATTTCTCTTTTTTTTTCAACGAGTTTTCGTTCGTTCTTATTGAAGACTTACGTTTAGGAGGTTCGCACGAGCCGTAGGCGGTGCTCGAATTTTCGAGCGCGCAACGACATATGGGATTGTGATTTATGACGCTGCATTCGGCATAACGTCCGCAAACGCCCGGACAGGGATCGACGCACTTGTTGTTGAGGCAGGCTTGGTTGTGATTACAGTCGGAATTCTGTACGCATTCGGGACGGCAGCCGTAGTAGGGGTCGCCTCGATATTCGGACAAGCAGGTGCAGATGCCGTCTTGGCAACGGGCGTTGGGACCACATGGCGAAGGGTTGCAGGGGTCTGTTGGTCTTGGGGCTGTAATATTTACATATTGTTAATAAATGCCTGTATCTTTATCAGAAATATTTATCGACATAAACTGGACTTATTTTTCCGGTTAATAAATTCAGTCTTCTCTAATAAAGAACCTAAAGAATTCAAAGAAATTGTGGGTTGGTCTCTTTACTTTCTTAGATTCGTAGGAGGACCCCATAAAAAGAAGTAGGATTTTTTAAACACATACAAATGTCGATTGATATTGTTATTGTAAATTTCTTACGCGGAGATGGTTCTTTCGGGTAACAACTGTCGAAGGGATTTCCGGTGTAGCCCTCGAGACACGTGCAAATTGGTGTATGATTTACGACGTTGCAACGCGCTTGTATGCCGCAAGAACCTGGACACGGGTCAACGCATCTTTCGCGTACGCAGGCCTGGTCTTTTCTGCACTCGGAATTAATGGTGCATTCTGGTCGACAGTTGGGTGGGAAGCCGATGTAATTATCCATACAGGAACAGGCTGGGTATCCGCCGGCATCTTGGCACATGGAGAACGGACCGCAGGGCGAAGGTACACATGGCTCGTTAGGTTTTGGCAGTGGCAAATCATCCGCTACAATATTAGGGAAAAGAAACATACACATTTTGTCAAATGCTTAAACGATATTACGTAGAGAAGGAGGCGATGAATTTTTGTTTTTAGAGTTTACTAACTCTGGCTACCTATTTACTAGAAAATATTAGACAAAATAAACGAAGGAAACCGACACTCACGCATATCGAAGCATCTGATGAACGGATCGCCAGTCTGATCGGGTCTGCAGCTGCATATGGGGCTGTGATTTAAGGCGTCGCATCGTGAATCAATACCGCATTGACCAGGACAAGGGTTCGTACACTTGCTGTTAATACACGCGAGATTCGTTGGACATTCCTGGCTGACACGACATTCGGGACGACAGAATGGCGGACTTCCCATGTATTCCGGAAGGCAGGAGCAGCTCGCTTTGCCATTGAGATCGCGGCATTGACTGTCTGGTCCGCAAGGTGAGGGATTGCAAGGGTTGGTCGTATCGTTGCGAGGGGCTACGGGAATAGATGGCGTTTAAAAATAATCAATAATAAATAAAAATTCCTCTGGAAAGTTTTTAGCACTAAACTTACTGTCAATTGGACGGCAATAACGGAAAGCATCACCGGCAAAGCCGGGCATGCAGGAGCACGAAGACAAGTGATTAATCACTTGACAAATTGCGTTTAGGCCGCAACTTCCGGGGCAAGGACCTTGGCACTTGGATCTTATACAAGTTTTATCAGCTGTACAGTCACTTGGGACTACACACTCCGGTCTGCAACCCTCGTAAGGATTTCCGTAAAATTCTGGAGCACAGGAACACGTGAATGTGTCGTAGGTCTCACGGCAAATCGCATTTGCTCCGCAGGGAGATGGCTGGCAGGGTCTCGATGGCGGAGGTACCGGAGGAGCTGTTTTTTTTTCGCAATGTGTTAATTAAACCTGTTTTCCACTAAATATTGCGTACCAAACATGTACGGTAAGAGGAAGATAAAATTATTTAATCCATTTCTTACGTTTGAAGGGTTGGCACTGTACAAACGGATCTCCAGTGGTTCCAGGAAGGCAAGAGCACATCGGAGTATGACTGACGGCAGTGCAACCGGTGTTAGCGCCGCAAGAGTTAGGGCAAGGGTCTCTGCATCTTTGATTGATGCAAGCCTGGTTACTTGGACATTCGCTATTGCTAACGCATTCGGGACGACATTGTGGCGGATTGCCAATGAATTCAGGTAGGCAGCTGCAGGATGGTGAATTACCTACGACGCGACATTGCGCGTTCGGACCGCAGGGCGATGGATCGCATGGGTCTCTGGGCGGAGGTTTTGGTACGCTTGCTACAATAGTGAAGAAATTTAAAAAAATTGTATCATTGGTAAAATGAAAATTGGCGCCATTTTATGGTAGATAATTTTGCAATTTTCATACGTGGTTCGTCAAATATGCATTGCTGGAACGGATTTCCGGTGTATTGGGCCGGGCAGCTGCATATTGGATTGTGATTAATTACTGCGCATTGAGCGCCGATTCCGCAGCTTCCGGGACAAGGGTCGATGCATTTTTGATTGCTACAGGCACGATTTCTCGGGCAATCCGAACTGATGACGCACTCGGGCCTGCAAGTCGGTGGCATACCTGAAAAACCTTGCACGCAAGAGCACACAGCGAAACCGTTGGAATTTCGGCAGTGGCTGTTGGGCCCACATGGCGAGGGTTTGCAAACGTCGTCTTCAAACGGATCTGTAAACGAATTTACAGTGTTAATATTTCAGTGAAAAAGTTGTCTTTAAACTAAAAAAAAAGTTATTTTCTAAACTAAAATGGTCAAGTCCTATTGATTCAGTCCTATTGATTCCTATTGAAGCAATTAGACAAAATTGTAGGGATTCGATTTCTTTATCAATAACACAGGGAACTTGGCATCATTTGGCTTAGATTCGAACTGAGTTTGAAAATTCTATCCCAACAAAGTATTGAATTTTATTGAGCACATGCTGGTAAATAAAAGAATTTGTATATTAGCGCGTAACGAACCTCTCATTGGAGAACAAAGAACGAAAGCATTTCCAGTCATGTTTCTGGGACAGCTACACATCGGTAAATGATTGACGACGTTGCATTCGGCGTTCTGTGCACAAGCACCGGGACAGGGATCTCGACATTTGTTGTTGATGCAAGCGTTATCGCGGTTACAGTCCGTGTTGATAACGCATTCGGGTCTACATCCGATATAAGCGTTGCCTTGATATTCTGGCAAACAGCTACATACACCGTCGCGGCAAATTGCGTTTGGACCGCAAGGCGATGGATTGCATGGATCGCTAGGTGGTCGAGGGTCTGGAAAATTTCAAATCTTAGGTGTTTGCTGATTTTCAATAAAGACTGGCATACAGAGTGGAATTGTATACATTGCTTCCACATTAATTTGTATTAACTTTATCTCAGCAACATCAATAGAAAATTTCAGTTGAATTGCTCAAGATTGTTTAGGAAAAAAAAAATAATTAGATAATACAATGTTTGTAATTAAAAATTGGATATATACCCGATGGTGGTGGTGTTGGAACACAACTGTCGAAGGGGTTTCCGGTGTAGGCCGGAGGACACGTGCAAGAGGGAGTATGATTAACGACCGTGCATAAAGCTCCAAAACCACAGGATCCTGGACAAGGATCTCTACACTTTTCATTTATACAAGCTCTGTCGCTCGTACAATCAGGATTAATCGAGCACTCGGGTCTACAGTTGGGCGGTGATCCAATGTAATTGTTGATGCAAGCGCAGCTCGATGTATCGCCGACAGCTCGACAAATAGCGTTGGGTCCGCAGGGCGATGGGTTGCATGGATTCTTTGGTAGCGGTGTTCCGCTCGCTTTTGGATGGAAACAAAGATGGATTATTTTTGGCCTTTCTTTTACCTTTTCTTTTAAATTTTTGGTACTCACGATTTTTGAAACAATTGCTAAACGGATTTCCGGTGAAATCGGGCGGGCAACTGCAAATAGGACTATGATTAAGGACTCTGCACTGAGCTCCTTGTCCACAAGTGCCCGGACATGGGTCCTGACACTTTTGATTTATACACGCGAGTGTTGGCGCGCATTCCGAGCTCACAACACATTCCGGACGACAATTTGGCGGGCTACCGATAAATTGGGAGGCGCAAGAGCAAATGGCTTGGCCATTTCTGTCAAGGCAATTGCTGTTGGGGCCGCAAGGCGAAGGATTGCACGGGTCATCAGGTGGCAGCGGAACTGTAAACGAGAATCGTGAAAATATGTCGATAGGCTTTTTTTCTAAACAATGTCCAATCCTTTTTGTTACACATCTTAAAATTTACTCTGAATATTTTTTATCAATTTAAGCCTGTAGCGATACTTACGATCGTTTCCTTTAAGAGTACAATACTGGAAGGGATTTCCAGTGTAGCCGGATATGCAGTTGCAAGTTGGCAAGTGTGACACAACCTGGCACTGGGCGTTAGTGCCGCACGTGCCTGGGCATGGATCTTGGCACTTGGATCTAATGCAAGCGAGATTCGCGTGACAGTCGGTATTAACAACACATTCGGGTCTGCAACCCTCGTAGGGATTGCCGATGTATTCTGGCAGACATGTGCAGGAGCCGGCGTTGTTTTGTTCTCGACAAACGGCGTTAGGTCCGCAAGGCGATGAACGGCAGGGCGAGAGAACCGATGAATCTGGTGGTTCCTGGGTAATGGGTACGCACTGGGTGAAAGCATCGCCGGTATAGCCATTCATGCAACTGCACATTGGTGTGTGATTGTGAACGTAACATTCGGCATTAGCGCTGCAAGCGCCTCTACAAGGATCTTCGCACTTTCTGTTGAAACACGCCAAATTGCTGCTACACTCGCCGTTGCTGACGCACTCGGGTCTGCAGTTGGGCGGCAAACCCATAAATTCTGGCAGACAAGAGCACGATGGTGAATTGTTGATTACTTGACATTGGGCGTTAGGACCGCAGGGCGATTGATCACATGGGTCTCTCGGTTTCGGTAACGGGTCGGCTAAAGAATCAACGTTATTAGATATTAGATTTGTGTTTAAAAAAACCGGATTTTTTAAGGATATCCTCACCGAAACGCCTTTTAGTTTGATTACACTTAAATTTAGCTGATTCGCAAAAAAAAAGACGCCGCGTTTCAATAGATTGTCTTGGCTCAGAATTCAATGACGAGTTGAAGGGGGAAAAAAGGTCTTTTGGCGTCGATTTCAGTACATGTGGAGTGAACCGCGTGAGTTTCTTTCGCAATTTCACACCTCGCGTACCTGGTAAGGATATCCTCAAAAGTAATCAAACGGCATTGCAAAAGGGACATACGCATGGGATAACATCTGTCGAAGGGCGAGCCAGTGAAGGACTGAGGGCAGCTGCAGATTGGGTTGTGATTAACGACTTGGCAGCGAGCGGAAACTCCGCAGGTTCCTATGCAAGGGTCGCCGCACTTCTGGTTGATGCAAGCTTGATTAAGAGGACAGTCGGACTTGACGGTGCACTCTGGTCGACAAGTGGGTGGTTGACCTATAAATCCTTGTACGCAGGAGCAAACAGCCTGGCCATTTGTCGATTGGCATCGACTGTTAGGGCCGCAGGGCGAAGGATCACATGGTTTGATTATCGGAGGTACTGCGGACAAATTGGCATCGTAGTAAAACCCAAATATACGCAAAAGATATTCATAATTTGGATGACAAAATATTACCATTGGCACCAATGCACAAAGCAAATGCGTTTCCAGTCATTCCCGCGGGACAACTACACATGGGCACATGATTGACGACCATGCATTCGGCGTTTTGTCCGCAAGCACCTGGACAAGGATCTGCGCACTTGTTGTTGATGCAAGCTCTGTTGAAAGGACAGTCAGGATTTTGCACGCACTCGGGACGACATCCGTTGTACGGATCACCGTGATATTCTGGCAAACATTCGCAAATTCCGGCGTCGCGACATTCGGCATTCGGACCACAAGGCGATGATGCGCAGGGATCATCTGGCAAGCTGTTATCGGGAGCTGTTGGAGAAATGATTTTTACATTACAACATCAGAAACATTGTTTTTTTTAAATGGAAGTTAGGAACGTTGCTGCAATGAAATCGTTGATAGTTGTCAGAGCCGGCAGTTAAACAAATAACGTGCGTAAAATTTCCGGTGTTCCGAATGATTTTATTGCGGCAATGTTACCAATTTCTGTGACACCATTTTTTCGTTACTGTAAACAATTTTTTTTTTTCAAATGTAAGGTTCTTACGTGGCCTCGGGAAGCAGTTACTGAAAGGATCTCCCATGTAATCATTGGGGCACGTGCAAATCGACATGTGATTAACAACCGAGCATTGAGCGCCTATCCCGCATGATCCTGGACAAGGATCCTCGCACTTGGATCTAAGACATGCGAGATTACTGGTACACTCGGAGTGGATTGTGCACTCGGGTCGACAATTTGGTGGTGAACCGATGTAATTGGCTTGACAGGTGCAGGATGGTATTCCGCCAACGGGACGGCATTGCGAAAATGGCCCGCAAGGCGAAGGTATACAAGGATTCACCTCTGGTAGCTTATTACCCGGACCTAGGTCTGCATTTGAATGTTAAATTAATAATGAGTCGTTTGTAGTGTGGGTAAACATACCGAAGTGAGGTTTTTGCTGAAAATCGCTTGAGGATTTCTTTTTCCAGTTCTTTTTGCCCTACCACAAGATGATATAGATAAATTCTCGAGCAATTTCCAGCTGAAGTACCATTTCGGTATACTTATCACTTGATGGCCATTTTTAGTCGGGAAATAGCTTACCTGGCAGCTCGAAACATCTGGAGAACGGATCACCAGTGAGTCCGGCGTTACAACTACAGAATGGGCTATGATTGATGACATTGCAACGGGCATTGATTCCGCAAATATGAGGACAGGGATCAACACATTTCTGAGTCTGACTGTCACAGGCGCGATTCAAGGGACACTCGGAGCTCACAGTGCACTCAGGTCGGCAGTACGGCGGAGTTCCAATGAAAGTTGAAGCGCAAGAACAAATGGCTTGACCATTTGATTCGCGACATTGACTGTTCGGTCCGCAAGGAGACGGTTGACAAGGGTCCCTGGGTAAAGCTTTGTGACAAAAGAAGTACATTTTGTAAGATTTAATGCTCAAATAATACGTTGCAACGAAACTGTATCCGCAAAAAAAATCGCAAAGACTTACGAGGCTCGATATCGAAGTTGCAGAAACGGAATGGATTTCCGCTGTAGCCAGGCAAACAATTGCAAGATGGTAAATGATTAATGACCTGACAAACGGCGTTCGAACCGCAACTACCAGGACATGGATCTTCACACTTGGATCTAATACAAGCACGATCAGCAGTACAATCAGAATTAACGACACATTCGGGTCTGCAACCCTCGTAGGGATTTCCTATGTAATCTTGATTACAAGAGCAAGAACCTGCGCCGTTTGATTCTCGGCAGACAGCATTTGCTCCACAGGGTGAAGGCACGCAGGGTGTAGGTCTTGGTGAAGGTAATGGAGGTTCCTCTGTTGAAAACATAAAAAAATCCAGAATAGTTTAATTGATTCGGGGCTTTTGTTTAAGTTGGTTTCTGTCTTTTTTGTTGTCGCATTCACTCACTTGGCATTGGGTAGCATTGGGTGAAAGGATCGCCGGTGAATCCTTGTACGCAGACGCACATTGTTGTGTGACTTATGACTCTGCACTCGGTGTTGGGTCCGCAAGAGCCAGGACAAGGATCTCTGCATTTTTGAGCTATGCAAGCCAGGTTACTGGGACACTCGCTATTGCTGACACACTCGGGTCGGCAATTTGGTGGAAAACCGATGAATTCAGCAAGACAGGAACACGAGGGCGAATCGTTGACGACTTGACATTGGGCGTTGGGACCGCAGGGCGAAGGCTGGCAGGGCTGCGATGGTGGAGGTTCCGGATCTCTCGCTGTTTTTGTAATTTGTCAGTTTGAATAACGTTTTTGATGATGTCACGTGCGTTTTATAATATTGATGGCTATACCCTTCGAGAAAAATATTTTCTCAAGCCTCAGCTTCAGGAATTTATATTTTTTCACATTTACATAATAGCAGTTGATAAATTTGACGTTTCACCAAACCCGTTTTCAGAATCGCGACCAAGTATTGACTATCATAGATGTTTAGAAAAAAAATTCTTTTCATTTTTAGAGAGTAAGCAGTTTTGAAAAGGTTTTTCCGCTTAGGATATTTCCTACCCTGAATGCACTTTCGTCTCATCATTGATGGCTATACTTACATCGGTCGATGCACGCTGTGAGGGGATCTCCGGTGAATTGTGCAGGACATGTGCAGATAGGATTGTGATTAACTACACGGCACTCCGCGCGAATACCGCAGGTACCGGGACAAGGATCAATGCACTTTTGATTGCTGCAGGCCAAGTTGGGAGCACAGTCGGAGCTGAGAGTACATTCGGGACGACAATTGGGCGGCTGGCCGAGATATCCGGCGATGCAGGAGCAAACCGCTTGCCCGTTGATCTTGCGACACTGACTGTTGGATCCGCAGGGCGATGGATTGCAAGGATCTTGTGGTGGCGGTGCTGATGACGAAGAATTAAGGTTAAATAGATGTTGGAGCACTTTGCAGCACTCATAAGGATCTATAAGCACTTATAAGCACCGGTAAGCACCGATAAGAACGTATAAGATCTTGCAGTGACGTGCTAGTGACACAATTGCTGCGGTGGTGACGCAATTGACGGAATTTCACGAATTTTGTGGGCTTTTTACCTGGTTGAGGAGAACATCCAACAAAAGCGTTGCCGACCATTCCGGAGAGGCAAGTGCACACAGGAACGTGATTAAAGACGCTGCAAAGCGCATTTTGTCCGCAGACACCGGGGCATGGATCCTCGCACTTGTTTCTTATACAAGCGCGGTCACGAGGACAGTCGGGGTTTAGGACACATTCTGGTCGACAACCTGCGTAGGGATCGCCATGATATTCGGGTAGACAGGAACACTGGCCGTTTACACACTGTGTATTCGATCCACATTGGTCGCAAGGGTTCGGTGGTCTTGGATCTGCGGCTATATAGAATTTATAAGTAATTAAATATTTTTTTAAATATGATATATCACAGAATTCACGAAATTGTGCGAGGGAGAAAATTCTTTCTTACGTTTTTTCGGGACACATCGTTCGAATGGATTTCCCTCGTATCTCTCAGGGCACGTGCACATGGGCGTATGATTAACAACCGCGCATTGTGCATCAATGCCACAAGATCCGGGACAGGGATCCCTACACTTGGATTGAAGACAAGCCTGATTACTGGAACAATCTGGATTGATGGTACATTCGGGTCTACAGTTGGGCGGTGAACCTATGAAAGATGCACGACAGGCGCAAGAAGCCTGGCCATTTACGTCACGACATTCGGAGTTTGGTCCACAAGGCGATGGCACGCACGGGTCTTGCGGTCTCGGGTCGGGACCCGGTGGTTCAGCTGAAATTTTTACAGCTCACAAAAATTCCATCGCTAAGTGAATTGAAGTTAGATTAATTCATAAGTTTTAAAAACTCACGATTCACTGGGAAACAATTGACAAACGGTTCGCCAGTGTATCCGTCGCGGCACGAGCAAATTGGGCTGTGATTTATGACCTCGCAACGGGAATTTACACCACAAGTTCCCGGACAAGGATCGGCGCATTTTCGGTTGATACAAGCGCGATTTGTGGGACATTCGGAGCTCGAAGTACACTCAGGACGACAGGTTGGTGGACTGCCCATAAATTCAGGCAAACAGGTGCAAACCGCTTGATCGTTTGACACCCTGCATTGGCTGTTGGGTCCACAGGGCGATCGGCTGCACGGATCGCGTTTGTCGTCGTCCAGTCCTGCCACGTTTAGGGATAGTTAATTTATCTCATATGGGAAGTGGTAATATTGACAATGAGCATAATTTTAGTTTGCATTTTTTTCTCACCTGGCTGGAAGACGCTGCAATAGGAGAATGGATTTCCGCTATATCCCGGATAGCAGTTACACATAGCAAGATGGTTGACTACGTGACACTCGGCATTTAGTCCACAAGTTCCTGGGCATGGATCTTTGCATTTAGAATTTACGCAAGCCTGAGTCGAGGGGCAATCGGAACTTATGAGACACTCGGGTCTGCAACCCTCATACGGATTTCCAATGTAATCGGTGACGCAGCTGCAAGAACCGGCGCCATTTTGCTCCTTGCAAATGGCGTTGGGGCCACAAGGTGAAGGCGTGCAAGGTGTTGGTTTGGGCATGGGCAACGGTTCGACTGTGGGAATAATTTGATAAATGATAATGTTTGTCTTCTTAAATTTACTTCAGTAAAATGACTCTTATTTTTCACGAAATTCAAAATTAATTTGTGATTTAAAATCTGACTAAATTGCCTTTCCTGCTTGGATTGCGAAACTTACTTTCTCTGGGTATACACTGCGAGAACGGATCACCGGTGTATCCATCCATACACGAGCACATGGGTGTGTGACTGACAACATGACAATTGGCATTGGGACTGCAAGAGTTTACGCAAGGATTCGTGCATTTTTGATTGATGCAAGCCAACTGGCTGGGACATTCGCTATTGCTGACACACTCGGGTCGGCAGTTTGGCGGGGAACCCTTGAATTCCGGTAGACAGGAGCACGAAGGAGTTTCATTGATTACTTGACACTGAGAGTTGGGTCCGCAAGGTGAAGGGTCGCAAGGATTGCGATCTGGTGGCCTGGGCGCTAAAATTACATACGAATCACGATTAACATTTGTAAAAACAACATATAAAAAAAATAAAATTCTATAAATAATTTAAAAAACTAAAAAAAAAGTCGCTAGAAGCTGGTAGTTTGTTTTCGAAAGGCGAGATCTTACCGACTGGCGAACAACTGGAGAAGGGATTGCCTTCTAGACCGCTGGGGCAACTGCAAATTGGATTGTGCGCAACGACTTGACACTGAGCCCTAAAACCGCAAGATCCCGGACAGGGATCTGAGCACTTCTGGTTGCTACAAGCTTCGTTTTGCGGGCAGTCAGTGCTGACGACGCACTCAGGTCTACAGGTTGGTGGGCTGCCGAGATATCCGCGTATACAGGTGCAAACGGCTTGACCGTTTACCTCGCGACACTCGCTGTTTGGTCCGCAGGGCGAAGGGTTGCATGGTTTTTCCTTAGGGGGATCTAAGGCACATTTTTTATTAGAATCGATTAACTAGTTGTTGAAGTTAAATTTACTGTTTCAATTTTTCTCATTCTGGGATGAATTTTTAAAATTGTAATCGATTAAATGTGTACTATAGTTGAATTTTCTTTTTTTTTCATTTTAGAGCCAATTTTATATTGTAATCGATCAAACAGTTATTACCGGTAAATTTATGAATTTTTCGTTGTAATTAATTGAGTTTTGTTCTTTATTCTAGTATGAATGTGTACAGAATTTTGTGTACCTCTGATGACCTCGCAGAAGCTGAAGGCATTTCCGCTCATACCCTCTGGGCAACTGCACATCGGGACGTGAGTTATAACCGTGCAAAGAGCGTTGCTAGCGCAAGCTCCTGGACAAGGATCTTTGCATTTGTTACGAATGCAGGCGAGATTGCTGGGACAGTCATTGTTGAGTACACACTCCGGACGACATCCGGTATACGGATTTCCTTGGAACTCTGGGAGACAAGTACATTGGCCATCGTCGCACAATGCGTTGGAACCGCAGGGCGAGGGGTTGCATTTATCTTCCGGTAGTGGTGGATCTGGGCCTAAAATATCGGTAAATTGAAATTGTTCTTTTGATTGTTAAGTTTCTTTCTCTTCAATTTCAAGGATAGGACAAGTTGAGATTATTTTTTAATTTTTTGCGAGAAGAGTACGTTGAAATTCCTATTTGAATCTGAGTGACTGCTTACGTTGTACCGGTGAACAGGACTCGAAGGGATTTCCTTCATATCCATCGGGACAGGTACATATGGGAATATGATTGACGACGGAGCATCGACTGCCAGTGCCGCAGGAACCGAGACACGGATCCCTACATTTTTCCTTGATACAAGCCTCGTTACTGGAGCATTCAGAGTTAATGGTACACTCGGGTCGGCAATTAGGTGGTTGTCCTACGTATCCTTCGCGGCATGTGCAAGCAGGCGAGCCATTTATGTTGCGACAGTAGGAGAAACCACCGCAGGGCGATGGCGCGCATGGATCTTTTATTGGGTCATTTCCAGGGCCTGGGGCTAAAAAAGAACAGTGTAAAATGGCAATATTGCGACAATAACAATGTGTCTGATGATTTTTGGGAAAGGCTGACGATTTTTGGGAAGGCTAACAACTTTTGGGAAGGTCGACGATTTTTGTGGATGTTGATGTTTTTTTAAGAGGCTGATGTCCGTTGAATGCTTACTTGGTATTTGGCTGCATCGGGTAAAGGGATTTCCGCTGAATCCGGGCATGCATGAGCATATGGGACTGTGGTTGACGACGATACACTTGGTATTGAGTCCACATGGTGCAGGGCACGGATTAACGCACTTTTGATTGTCGCAAGCGAGTTGGGCTGGACACTCGGCGCTAGCGACGCATTCGGGTCTGCATCCAGGAGGATTACCGATGTAGTTGGGTTTACATGTGCAAACGGCTTGGCCGTTAACGGCTCGGCATTCGCTATTGGGTCCACAGGGCGAGCGGCTACAGGGATCTTTCTCCTCTTCATTAGCTATGGGAAAACATACACGATCTCAATGTTATTTTTCTAAATCGGTTCCGTAGACATGATTATTTCATTTCTTTTTACTGGATTCACGACATAATATTAGAAAAAATTTTCCTGCGTTAATTAATCTAAAAAAAAACACAAGAATATCCATAAAATAAATATCTATCGTCAGAGAAAGTCGAAAAAAACTTCTGGCAATGGATAAAGTAAAAATTTGGACCCCTGTATCGATTATTCCCAATAACTATACCAATCATTTTTTGATGATGTTTCATTAACCCTATAAAAATTTACCTCGTAATCTCGACATTGGCAAAATTATTAATACGCCAATTTTTATGAATAACTAGAAATACTATAAATTTTTAAGTCAATTTGAGCACGATATTTAAAGCATCACGAGAGCCAGAGTTTAAACAATGTTAATATCATAAGAATATTCTATCCAGGATTTTTTTCGTACAATATTTTGTCGTGGACTTTTTCGTCATTGAATATTTTGGGTCGGAACATTATCAATGTATCTCGGTTTTATTTAGATGTAAGGGCTGTGGGCGCCTGGTGGTTCGACTTACGATCACTTATCGGAGCTTGGCTACAATATGAGAAGGGATTGCCAGTAAAGCCTGGGATACACGTGCAGGAGGGCGCGTGATTGATGGCGATGCACTCTGCGTTGGGACCACAGGCGCCGGGACAAGGGTCACGACACTTGCTTCTCACGCAACTCTGGTGGGACGGACAATCCGAGTTAATGACACATTCGGGTCTGCAGCCTTCGTAGGGATTGCCTATGTAGTCGAGAAGACAAGTGCACGAGCCGGCTCCGTTGGACTCTTTGCACTGAGCGTTTGAACCGCAGGGCGAGGGTTCACAGGGCGAAACCGGTGGTCCAGGTGCGACTATAAATTATTATAATTTTTAACACAAATTACAAATAAGCAACTTTTTTTTCATGCAACAAAAGCAAGCAAGCGTTAGAATTAAGCATGCAGCGCCATTTTTTTCGTTGTTTTCCTTATTTCTAAATAAATGTTTTATTACCTATTGGGAAACATTGGAAAAACGGATCACCGCTGTAAGAGTCGATGCAAACGCACATTGGCGTATGACTTACGACCCGGCAATCGGCGTTCAAGCCGCAAGAGTTTGGACAGGGATCGATGCACTTTCGATTGACACACGCCTGATGATTGGGACAGTCGGAGTTGCTGACGCACTCCGGTCGACAATTGGGTGGAGAACCTTTATACTCGGGCTGACAGGAGCAAGAGGGTGCATTGTTGACAACCTG
The DNA here is from genome assembly GCA_963970395.1 of Ephialtes manifestator. Classification (NCBI taxonomy): domain Eukaryota; kingdom Metazoa; phylum Arthropoda; class Insecta; order Hymenoptera; family Ichneumonidae; genus Ephialtes; species Ephialtes manifestator. The sequence continues at coordinate 3,498,810 of OZ019979.1, forward strand.
ACACTGGGCGTAGGGACCGCAGGGCGAGGGGCGACAAGGATCCTCCGGTGGTGGTGGTGGATCATCGGCTATAGGTTTGATACGTTCGATATTATCATCTGACAACATTTCTGTCGCGTTAGGTGACAGAGTCACTAAAAAATAATGTAAATGGTGCTGCAATCGCACATCCGAAAACTTTTACCCTGACAAAAAAAAATCCACTAGGTAAACACTAAAAATTGAACATTTTCATGTGGGATTTTTTTTTTGTTGCAATTTTCTGTAAATGCAAGATAGCTAGAAAAAAATCGCTTCCAATAATGTTCTATTTTTTGCACTTCTCCAATGATATTTTAACGAGCGACAATATTTCGAATATGCTATTGCAATCCCATACAATTTGCATAATTTTCTCACTCCGACTCTTTAAATTTTTTAATGTCACTACGTTGGTCGATATTCTTACGCATGGGTCTGCAGAATTCGAACGGATTTCCGGTGTAACGAGGAGGACAAGTACATATCGGGTTGTGATTGACGACTTGGCACTGGGCGCGAGCACCACAGGAACCTGGGCAAGGATCTCTGCATCTTTGGTTGACGCAAGCTTCGTTGCTCGGACAGTCCGAGCTCACTAGACATTCTGGTCTGCAAGATGGCGGACTGCCGAGATATTCCGGCGCACAAGTGCAAGCGGACTGGCCATTTACTTCGCGGCAGACGCTGTTTGGACCGCAGGGCGATGGGTTACAAGGTCTGGTTGTTGGTGGGTCTGGAGATTTGACGATAATAAAGGTAAATTGAAAAAATCGTAAACAACATAACGAAAAAAAGCTTATTGCGACTATCCGACGTTTTCAGCGTACCTCTAATGGTCTGACATGAAAATAAAGCGTTTCCAGCCGTTCCAGGTAAGCAACTACACATTGGTATATGATTGAAGACATTGCACTGCGCGTTTTCGCCGCAAGTGCCGGGACATGGGTCTACGCATTTATTTCGTACGCAGGCTTTGTCGGAAGAACACTCGTTGTTAAGAACGCACTCTGGTCTACATCCTGAGTACGGATCACCGAAATATTCGGGGTTGCAAGTGCATACGCCGTTATCACATCGTGCGTTGGCGCCACAAGGCGATGGGTTGCATAGATCTTTCGGTACTGATGATGAGTTGACTGAAAAATATTGGTTTTCTCATGAATAACGTTGGTGAAGTAATACGATGATCAGAGTTGTAACCATTCTTTCATTTTTGAATGCACTCTTTAGATTTAATAATTCTGTTAATAATATGGCTTTTTTAAACGAATCTATGGTAATGATTTCTATACGAAAAAAATATTTTGTAATTTTTCATATATGATGGTTACAACTCTGGATGGCGATCCGACGAGTTCACTTACAAGGTTTGAACTGGCAAGATACGAAGGGATCACCGGTGTAACTTTCAATGCAAGAGCACACTGGAATGTGATTGTAAACAGTGCAAACAGCATTAATACCACAGGAGCCTGGACAGGGATCTCGACACTTTTCCCGAATGCATGCGCGATCGCTGGGACATTCAGAATTGATGGAACATTCGGGTCGACAGTTGGGAGGGCTTCCTTGATAGCCAGGCGAGCACGAGCAAGCGGGTGACCCGTTTGCGTCGCGACATTGTGAATTAGGACCACAGGGCGAGGGTACGCAGGAATTAACGGGTGGCCGTGGAAGATTTTCTGAAAAAAAAAGAAAAAATATTTATCGCATAAGCAAAAAGGTCATGAGAAAATGAGTGCAATGCAATTTTGGTAGCGTCCTAAATTCTTACGGTCAGGGAAGAAACACCGAGTAAATGGATTGCCGGTGAGTCCTGCTTTGCAGCTGCAAATTGGACTGTGGTTGAGGACACGACAATCGGCCTGCTGGCCGCAAGGACGTGGGCAGGGATCGATGCACTTTTGATTTTCACAAGCGCGATTTGTAGCGCAATCCGAACTCGTGACACACTCGGGCCTACATCCAGGTGGACTTCCTTGATAACCAGGACTGCAGGAACAAATTGCTTGACCGTTGGACTCTCTGCACTGACTGTAAGGTCCGCAGGGGGAGTCTCTGCATGGGTTAATCTTATCCTCTGGAGGTACTGAAGGAAGGTATTTACATTATTGGACGAATTTTTATTATAATATTCGAAGGATTAGAAATTAAGATTTTAATCCAAGTCGTGAGGGTCGTCAAGTATCCTCTTTCCTCACCTGGATCTCTCATGGGATTGCAATATTGGAAGGGATCGCCGGTATATCTTTCGAAGCAGCTACAAGTAGCTCTGTGACTGACGACTTGACACTGAGCATTTGGTCCGCATGTTCCAGGGCAGGGATCTTTGCATTTTGCGTTGATACAAGCAAGGTGCGATTGACAATCGGAGTTGAGGATGCACTCGGGTCTGCAACCCTCGTAAGGGTTGCCTATGTAGCCCTCCATGCACGTGCACGAGCCGGCGTTGTTTTGGACTCTGCAAAGTGCGTTGGAACCGCATGGCGACGGCGTGCAAGGGTCGATCGGGGGTCTAGACTCGTTAGCTGAAAATTAAAGATTTATTGATGAGCCTATCGCCCTGAAAGGTGAGTTTTATTCAAGGACCAACAAGGCTTACGTGGTTGGAATTGACATCCGGTGAACGGATCTCCATTGTATCCGGTATCACAGACGCACATCGCTGTGTGACTGACGACGTGACATCGAGCGTTATTTCCGCATGCACCTAAACAAGGATCCTGACATTTTTGTCTCACGCATGCCAATTGGGGGGAGCAGTCACTGTTACTCGAGCATTCGGGTCGGCAATTTGGCGGAGTTCCTGTAAATTCAGGCAGGCACGAACAAGATGGCGAATCGTTGACGACGCGGCACTGAGCATTTGGTCCGCAAGGTGATGGCTGGCAGGGATCCAGCGGCGGTTCATCGGATGAAGCTTCAAAATAAATATAACGCACATCCGTCATTTCACAATACTCGCTATATTCTTCTTCGAAAGATTTCAATGACGGTTGTGCTGTTCTTACGAATTGGAATGCAGTAGGTGAAGGGATCTCCGGTCATTCCTTGAGGGCAGCTACAGATGGCCTTGTGACTGATGACCTTGCACGTGGCGCGAATACCACAAGTACCCAAACAGGGGTTGTGACATTTTTGGTTGTTGCAAGCCTCGTTAGGCGCGCAATCCGAACTGACCACGCATTCGGGTCTGCAACTTGGAGGTGTGCCGAGATAACCCGTGATGCAGGAACATGCTGCCTGGCCGTTGTTTTGTCTGCACTGGCTGTTGGGGCCGCAGGGTGAGGGGTTGCAAGGATCTTGCCTGGGTGGAGCTAAAAAATGGTTGCTCGTTAAAAGGTAAGTCGCGTTACTTGTGGGAAATACTTTTAAGAATATTTTCTTTGTCAAATAAACGTACCGGGAGCGGGAGCGCAGAAAACAAAAGGATTTCCGCTCATAGCTGGTGGACAACTACACATAGGAATGTGATTGTATACGTTGCACAACGCGTTTTGTCCGCAAGTTCCGAGACACGGATCGCGACACTTGTTTCGATAGCAGGCTTGAGTCGTCGAGCAGTCGGTGTTGAGGACGCACTCGGGACGACAACCCGCGTACGGATCGCCGCGATATTCCGATAAACAGGTGCATACACCGTCCTGGCACTGGGCATTGGCTCCGCAGGGCGAGAGGGCACAAGGATCAACAATATCGTCCGAAGCTGTTGAATTGTAAATATTCGTAAATTTACGATGGAATCATTTTTATTGGGTTATCGATGAGATGGAAAAGATGGAATTCTTACGTGGCTTGAGAACACAATTTTCAAACGGATCACCAGTGTATCCTTCGGGACAGGTGCACGTAGGAGTGTGATTAATGACCTCGCAACGAGCGGAAAATCCACAAGAGCCTGGGCATGGATCCCGACATTTTTCGCGCATACAGGCTAAGTTGCTGGGACACTCCGGATTGATGGTACATTCGGGTCTACAGTTTGGCGGACTTGATTTGTAATTTGGCAGACATGAACACGATGGCTGTCCTCCGATGTTTCGACACTGGGAGTTCGGACCACAAGGCGATGGTATGCAAGGGTCGGGCACTGGATCAGGTCCTGGTAGGGGTGCTGTAATAAAAATTAATCTAAGGACTGGTTTAAAGTATTTCTAAAAGTGACCCGAAGCTGTTATGCTAATGTTGTAGATAACGATGAATCGGTACGATAATTTGTATATATGGTACTAAGTAATTCACATGGTAAAAAGATCTTACGTGGTGCTGAGAAACACCTGGTGAACGGATCACCCGTGAATCTTGGTCGGCAGGTGCAGATAGGCGAGTGATTTATTACTCGACACTCTGCGTTGATTCCGCACGAAGCGGGACATGGATTGGTGCACTTTTGGTTAACGCAAACATTGTCGGAGGGACACTCGGAACTTGAAGCGCACTCGGGACGACAGGCCGGTGGACTTCCTACGTAAGTCGGGAGGCAAGAGCAAACGGCCACGCCATTTACCTCTCTGCACTGACTGTTAGGGCCACAGTACGTTTTACCGCAAGTGTTTTCTGGTTCTGGGTCTCGGACTACAATGAAAATTATAATTGCTCATGTGTTTAGGATAATAATGGTTGAAAAATGGACTGAAAATCTTTTAGCTTATTCAGATTATTACCAGGTTCTCTGAGGACGCAATAGCGATACGGATCGCCAGAATACGAAGGATAGCAGCTACATGTCGCAAGATGATTGACGACTTGACACTCGGCATTTATGCCGCAAGTTCCAGGACAAGGATCGATACACTTTGAAGTAACGCAAGCAAGATTGGACGAACAATCGGAGTTTAAGGTGCACTCGGGGCGGCAGCCATCGTAGGGGTTGCCGAAATAGCCGGGATTACAGGTACAAGAGCCGGCGTTGTTGCGCTCAGTGCAAATGGCATTGGCACCGCAAGGGCTTGGCAAACAGGGTGAAGTCGGCGATGAATCGAATGCTACAAGAATAATTAGAAATTAACAATTGGATTATGTGTTTTTTTATCTTAATCAATTTTCTCGTCGATACATAATTGTCGTAACGCTTACGTCGTCCAAGAATGCACTGGTAGAATGGATCTCCTGTATATCCAGTGCTGCAGAAGCACATCGGCGTGTGACTGACGACACGACATTCGGCGTTCGAACCGCAAGAGCCTGGACAGGGATCTACACATTTCTGATTGATGCACGCAAGATGGCTCGAACACTCGGAGTTTGTTGCACATTCGGGTCGGCAATTTGGTGGCTCTCCTTTGAATTCAGGTAGACAAGAGCACGACGGTGTTTCACCGGCGACCCGACACTGAGAGTTGGGTCCACACGGCGAAGGTCGACAGGGATCAATCTTTGGAGGATCGTCGTCGGCTGTTTATCATACAAATTTACAATATTATCCATGAGATACAGGATATTTTTTGTTACGATTTAAGTTGCTTGTCTTGATTAAGGTTGCCTTACGAAGAGGAGTGCATTGCACAAATGGATTTCCGGTGTGTCTGTCGGGACAGCTGCAAATTGGATTGTGGTTGACGACTTGGCATCGAGCGCGAACTCCACAAGTACCCGGACATGGATCCTGACACTTTTGATTGTTGCAAGCTTGGCTGGGCGGACAGTCGGTACTAACGACGCACTCAGGACGACATGCTGGAGGACTTCCTAGGTATCCCACGACGCAAGTACAGACAGCAACACCGTTGTTTTCTCGGCATTGACTGTTGGGTCCGCACGGTGAAGGATTGCACGGCTTATTTGCGATGGAGCCTGATCAAAATGACAATTAAATGAGCCGCGTGCGACAAGTATATTCAACATTTGCGAAAAATTCATTGTAGTACCTATAGACGGTTTGCAGAAGATAAAAGCGTCTCCTTCCTGGCCTGGCGGACAGGTACACATGGGAATGTGATTGACAACCGTGCATATCCCGTTGCTCGCGCAAGTTCCAGGTACACATGGATTTTTGCACTTATTGCGCATGCAGGCTAATTCGCGTGAACAATCGGTGTTGAGAACGCACTCGGGACGACATCCGATGTAAGGGTCACCGAAGTATTCTGGCAGACATGAGCATACTCCATCGTCGCATCGCGCGTTTGCACCACAAGGTGATAAAGCGCAAGGATCTTCCTCCTTGTCATCCGCTACTCATGCGCAAATAATTTCGAATGTGAATTTTTTTATACTCAAGGTCAATTTACAATCGAAATGGTACCAACAAATTCTGGGCAAAATACTGGGCGAAAAAATGGAATACCTAAATTTCCGCGGTTTCGTGGCAGATAAGATACGCTAGGTATATTGCACCTAGAATTTGTTGGCTGGGAATTTGATTGACCGAAACTTACAGAGTAGCGGTTTTCTGATGCACTGCTCGAACGGATTGCCGGTAAAACCTTCAGGGCAAGTACAAGATGGTGTGTGACTGATGACGGAACAAAGTGCTTCAAATCCGCAGGAACCTTGACAAGGATCTGTGCAACGTTCTCGAATACAAGCCTTGTTACTCGGGCACTCGGGATTAATGGTACATTCGGGACGACAGTTTGGCGGACTGCCAAAGTAATTGGGGGCGCAAGTGCAAGAAGGAGTATCGCCGTTGGGACGGCAAAGGGAGTTTGCTCCGCAAGGCGACGGTACGCATGGATCTCGAGGTTTTGGTGGTGATGGTCGAGGAAGAACTGAAAGACAATAATACATTTGATTGTTCGGCCATGTTTTTGAACAAAGGTTAATATGGAACTCTCGGAAAGAACAAAATGTACCTTCAATGTAGAAACACCGAGTGAATGGATCGCCGGTGTAAGTATTTTTGCAAGTGCAGATTGGACTGTGGTTGACTACTCTGCAGTCGGCATTAATACCGCAATTCTTCGGGCAGGGATCCTTACACTTCTGATTCAAACAGGCGCGATTGGTTGGACACTCAGAACTTGTCAGACACTCGGGTCTGCAGTTTGGTGGACTTCCTATGTAATCCGGACGGCAGGAGCATACAGCTTGCTTATCGTTGACGCGACATTGACTGTTAGGACCGCAACGTGAAGGATTGCAAGGGTCACTTGGCGGGTTTCTGTCATCTAGTCCTAGGGATAATATATAACATCAGAATCTGTTTTTGACCTAAGGGTACGAAGTTTAAATAGTCACATTCACTCTATTTACCAGGATCTGAGATGATGCCACAATAACGGAATGGGTCACCGGTGTAGCCTGGGAAACACGTGCAGGACGGCCTATTGTTGATTGTCTGACACTGCGCATTAGGTCCACAACTTCCTGGACAAGGATCTTGACACTTGGAATTTATGCAAGCAAGATTCGAAGGACAGTCGGAGTTCACAACGCACTCGGGTCTGCAGCCCTCGTAAGGATTGCCGAAGTAGTCATTTATGCACGTGCATGAGCCTACAGCATTTTGTTCACGGCAAATAGCGTTTGAGCCGCATGGAGAGGGTGTACACGGTGTTCGATGATCCATATCCGAAGGGGCTGCGTTTTTAAACACAAGATTGTTGAATTTTCGACGAAAGTGATTGCAGAAATTATAATTAACTGTTTCCAACTCATGTTTAGCTGTCGCTGGTCGGCTAAGTTAGCCACAAGTTTACCACGTTTAATGACTTAGCCGGATAAGCACATTTTTTTAAATACAAATGTTTTAACTAAGTTGGAGAATAATTTTCGATTGCAAAGGATCTTTCTACTTTCAAAATCAGTCTTTTCCCTGATTTAAGCCACATTAGTAATAAAATCTGTTCAGACAGGTGAGCCATTAAAAATACCTAAATTTTTGTACCGAAAACGTAACATTTTTCTTACATTGTTGTTCAAATAAGCAGCCTGAGAAGGGATCTCCTGTAAAGCCCTGAACACAAACACACATGGGAGTATGACTGACAACGCGACACTCGGTGTTGCTTCCGCAGGAGCTCACGCAGGGGTCCTTGCACTTTTGGTTGATACATGCTAGATGACTGGAGCATTCGGAGTTGCTGGTACATTCAGGTCTGCAGTTTGGCGGCGATCCCATAAAGTCCGGATTGCAAGAACAGGACGGTGCGTTGTTAAATACCTGGCATTGAGCGTTAGCTCCGCAAGGCGATGGTTGACATGGGTCCACGACAGGTTCATCGTTGGCTACAAGCAGAGAAATTTTGTATATGTTTTTGTCGTTTTTTTTGTCGTCGCAATAGCTTGACAATCCGGGTCCTTACGTTTTCGTTCACATTTGAAGAACGGATCACCAACAAGATCTCCACGACAGCTGCATATGGGATTGTGATTTATAACCTGACATTCTGCGTTGAGTCCGCAGGCACCGAGACACGGATTTATGCACTTTTGGTTGCTGCAAGCCTCGTTTCTTGGACAATCAGAACTGACGACGCACTCGGGACGACAAGTCGGTGGCGCGCCTATATATCCTTCCACGCAGGAGCATCTGGCTTGACCGTTCGATTTGTGGCAACGACTGTTTGGCCCGCAAGGAGTAGGATTGCACGGATCCTCTTCTACGCCTGGATCAACAAATTGTTATTGACCATTTACAAGACAATTCGTACGGTTGTACGAAGAGAGGCGTTGATCAGTCGTGGAATTGTTATCAGGAGGATCAGGAAATGATGAATAAATAATTACCATTGAATGGAATACAAGCGAAGAAAGCACTTCCAGTCATTCCCGCAGGACAGCTACACATTGGCACGTGATTAAAGACATTGCAAATCGCCGATTGGCCACAAGTGCCGACACAAGGATCGATACACTTGTTGCGAACGCAAGCGAGGTTTTGAGGACAGTCGGTGTTGAGGACGCACTCGGGTCGACATCCGGAGTACGGATCGCCCCGATATTCACGGAGACACGTGCAGATTCCATTGTTACATTCGGCGTTTGATCCACATGGCGATGGATTGCAAAGATCCCGAGGTGGTGGATCCGTGGTAGGCGGTTTCGGATAACAGTTGTCGAAGGGATCACCCATGTAATTCTCTGGACAGGTACAAATCGGTGTGTGATTGATGACCGAACATGTGGCGGAAAGACCGCAAGAACCAGCACAAGGATCTCGACATTTTTCGCGCATACAAGCTTTGTTGCTAGGACAATCGGGATTGATGGTGCACTCGGGTCTGCAATTTGGCGGACTTCCGATGTAATTTGGAAGGCAGGAACACGACGGTGTTTTACCCACGGCACGGCACTCGGCGTAAGAGCCGCAGGGCGACGACAGGCATGGATTTTCATCAATGGAAGGATCACGCAAAGGTGCTGAAAAAACATGTTTACCTAAAATCTCGATACGAACCCAATATGACAACGCAAATGTCATTTCTCCTCTTGGTTTGGAAAAACAAGTTCGGTCTACAGTTAATAATGAATGGCTTACGTGGTATAGGGAAACATCTAGTGAATGGTTCACCAGTGTATCCCGGCTTGCAGGCACAAATCGGGCTATGATTCGAGACAATACAATTGGTGTTTAGCCCGCAAGGAGTTGGACAAGGATTAACACATTTTTGATTGATGCAGGCTTTGTCATTTGAACACTCGGAATTGACGAGGCATTCGGGTCGACAGGCCGGTGGGTTTCCTATGAACTCGGGACTGCAGGAACAAACGGGCTGATCGTTTACCACGCGACATTGGCTGTTGGGACCGCAGGGCGATGGTCTACAAGGTTCTGCTGGTTTCGGTTTGTCCTCTGGGAATCACAAGGATTATCATTGAGTTTAATTTGGTACAAAAACCTTACAACGACTAGAGAGGAAGAAAAAAAACTATTCAATCATTTACCGGGAGGCACTAAAGTACAATGGCGGAACGGGTTTCCGCTGTAGCCTTGCCAGCAAGTGCAAGTCGGCGAATGGTTGATGACCTGACAATCGGTGTTCTGTCCACAGGTACCGGGGCATGGATCCTGACACTTGGAACGTATACAGTCTAGATGGGAAGGACAGTCCGAGCTGCGAATACATTCGGGTCGACATCCTTCGTACGGATTTCCAATGTACTCGGGAGCACATGTACAAGATCCAACGCCATTTTGTTCACGGCAGATAGTGTTGGCTCCGCAAGGTGAAGGCGTGCAGGGTGTCCGGGTCTCGTCGACTGGCGGTGTCAATAACCAATCGGGTTAACATTTTTTTAAAAATATACCGTGGCACGTAGATTAATTTCTTCTTAATTCTAAAGATCCGTCTTACATGGCTTCAAATCACACTGTGTGAATGGATCCCCGGTGTAACCTTCAATACAGACGCACATCGGAGTGTGACTCACGACTCTACATTCGGTATTAGCGGCACAAGAACCCGGGCACGGGTCTATGCACTTTTGATTCCTGCAGGCTTGATGACTTGGGCATTCGCTGTTGCTGATGCACTCGGGACGGCAGTTTGGCGGGAGTCCCAAAAATTCCGGTAGACAGGAGCACGACGGTGTATCTTTAACCACTTGGCACTGTGCGTTGGGCCCACAAGGAGACGGCAGACAGGGATTTTCCGGCAGTGGGGGCTCGTTGTCTGGCAAAAAGGGTTAATTTATCATATCATGTGGATATCCGGTTGCATCGGATTACTAGACAGTCCAAAAGCAAAACCATGGAGATGCTTCGTACAAGATACTAAATCAAACATCTCAATAGTTTGCCCTTAACTATGGTAACTGCTGCTAAGTAAATCTCAAGGTTGTGCTTTGTTAATGTTCTTACAAACACCGAGGATGCATCGCGTAAATGGATTCCCTGTGTATTTCTCGGGGCAACTGCAGATGGGATTGTGATTGAAGACCTGACACTGTGCGCCTACTCCGCAAGCACCCAGACAAGGATCCTGACACTTTTGATTGTCGCAGGCGCGATTTCGAGGACAATCCGAACTGACAATGCACTCGGGCCTGCAAGAAGGTGGAGTTCCTAGGTATCCTTGAACACAGGTGCAAACCGCTTGGCCGTTATTCGGGCGACACTGACTGTTGGGACCGCAGGGCGAAGGGCTGCAAGGATTTTGTGGTTCCGGGTCTGCAGGGATAATCGAAGAGCATTAATCTTGGTTCAATCCTGTTGGCTATGTTACTCCTGACTTTGCCTTAAAGAAACGCTGATTGCTTGTTACCTCTAACGGGATTACAAACGACGAAAGCACTGCCCGACATTCCTGCTGGGCAACTACACATCGGCACGTGATTATAGACGTTGCATATTGCGTTTTGACCACATGTGCCGATACAAGGGTCTCGACACTTCTGATTAACGCAGGCTTGGTTCTGAGGACAGTCGGTGTTGAGTACGCATTCCGGACGACATCCGGCATAAGGATCTCCTTTATATTCAGTGATGCATGTGCATATTCCGTTATTGCACTGAGCATTCGGGCCGCAAGGTGAGGGGTTGCATGGGTCACGCGGCTGTGGTGTTGGCACTGCGAATTTTTCATTTCATTTCTACACTCTATTCTTGAGTTAATTTCTAATGCGGAAAATTGTGTAATTGATTGGTTTTTGGGTATCTTACGCTGCTCCGGTAGGCGTCGACAACTCTCGAAAGGATTTCCAGTGTATCCTTCGATACAAGTGCACACGGGGATATGATGGACGACCAAACATTGAGCATTGATGCCGCAGGATCCGGGACATGGATCCTCGCACTTTTGTGACATGCAAGCTTTGTTGCTGGGACAATCGGTGTTAATTGTACACTCGGGTCTGCAATTGGGTGGACTGCCTTGATAACCGACTAAACAGGAACACGATGGGTAACCGCCGAGGTCACGGCACTCTGCGTACAAACCGCAGGGTGACGAGGCGCAAGGATTCTCATATACACCTGGATCTTGGTAAGGAGCTGAAAAAAAAATTATAATACACCCGAATTCTCGAGGCCGAAGCTAAATATAAATAATTAAGAATTACACATACATTATCAGACAAAAGTTTAAGTAGCATTCTCAAAAATTAAACACCCGATCTTGTTCTCTTTAAGGAATATCTTACGTTTTTCATTGAGGAAACATCTAGTGAATGGATCACCGGTGTACTCTTCTCTGCACGCGCATATGGGACTGTGATTGACAACCCGACAAACGGCATTGAGACCGCATGGACCGGGACAGGGATCCGTACACTTTTGATTAACACAGGCTTCGGTTGCTCGGCATTCAGCATTGACGACGCATTCGGGTCGACAGGCGGGTGGACTTCCACGGTAATCGGGCAAGCATGAGCAGACACCTTGTCCATTGATATTCCGGCACTGACTGTAGGGTCCACACGGTGATGGATTGCACGGGTCTGGCGTGGGTAGCGGCGCTGGAATTCGCGTTATATGTCGTCGCTGATTTTTTTCTTTTTCTGACCAACAGTTAGCAGCAGCACTACTATACCAATTTCGTGGGTTTGCGTGTATTAGAAAGCGTGATTTGTTTATCGGCGCAAAAATGGTCGGATTATTTGCGTTGATCTCACTATTTTAAGGTGTGTTGTTTGTTAGCACGAAACTAAATGGTTTCTCTTTTACCGAGATAATTTTTCTTCTTGATAAACTCATTTGGTGCGCTTGTGATGTGCATTAATGAGTTAGCGAGCGTAAATATATGCTAGGGCTTTCTGTTTACTTCGTCGAGCTTGTTAAAGCTGATTAATTATCATTAGTGTTGGTCGTTTTGTGCAATTGATGAATTGTAAGCGACTCGTAAAACCTTTTAAAAAATGTAATCCTGGGCAATGGGAGCAGGGTTTAGTGATGTGCTTAAAAATCTAACAGGGCGATGAATGAAATGCGTGGGTTACGCCGCTGCATTCTCATTATGGAATTTTTTTCCACCCTTTGTCACCTTCGGTTAGCAACTCTAGTGTAAAATTTTCGTGAGATTAGAAAGCGTGTTCATCCGCACAAAAATAGGCGCATAGCTCGTATTGATATAATTATTTTGATCCATTGGTTGTTAGAAAGAAATCATCTGATTTCTTATTTTATTAGCCGTGTTAATTTGTATCCGTGGTAAGTCACTTCGTGAACTTATCACAGATAAAAATTACTTCGTGAGCTTACGTCAAAATTGGGTTCAGTAGCAGGTTAGCGTATTAATTATTGGGTAAAACCATACTGGGATTTTGGTTTTACTGTATCGCTATCATCACTTCAAGAACGTCTCCAGAATCACAAGCACTCAAGCTTGTTAAAGCTGATTAAGGAAGTTCAAATGCTTCACACTGCTCATATCAGTGTCCAATTTTTCTAAGCTTTTTTTAAAGAAAATACTGTGCAACAAATAATGAAGGATAATGTTTGTTACAGGATGGGTCCATGAATCGAGGTCCTACGTTAATGTTACACTACATTGTCCTTAATTACTGTTATTAAATGCTCATAACTTTGCAGAAATACTTAGAAAAACACTTAGAACGTCCTTAAGTATTATTGGTTTCGATCGTTATGTGCAATTGATGAATTGCGTGCGTCAGGTAAAAGCTTATTAATATGTAACTCTTTAAAAATGAGTCAGGCAATGGGGGGATTAGTCTTGTGCCGATTGACGATAACTCGTGCATTTTTGTTTCGTTTTTTGACGTTTTTGTTGACTTACAAGGCAGGGGCTGGGGTCGGCAATACTCGAAGGGATTTCCAGTAAATCCGGGCAGGCACGAGCAACTCGGTAGGTGGTTTATCACTTGACATTCGGCGTTCTGGCCGCAGGTACCGGGACAGGGATTCTGGCACTTGAAACGCACGCAGGCCAGACTCGATAGACAGTCCGAGTTGAGGGTACATTCAGGTCGGCATCCTTCGTAGGGGTCACCAAAGTAATCAGGTAGACAGGTGCAGGAACCGACGCCATTAAGTTCACGGCATTGAGCGTTCTGGCCGCACGGGGAAGGCGTACATGGGGTCAGCTTGGGTTCGTCTAAAATAGGGGAACATCAAAACTTACCGGGTTAATAACATAAGTTTTTTTCTGTTATGTTAATCGGTAAGTGGTTTGTGCATGGTGAGAAAGCAACGCTAGCGTGTTTTACATATTAAAAAAACTTTCTACTAACGCAAGGTAGCACAAAATGTCCACCTTTTCTCCCATTCACGTTAAAGGCATTTGGGGCGAAGGGAGTTAGGCGTGTTTTTTAAATTTTTAAATTTTTTTGCTTTGCTTGTGAACAAAGTTTTTAGTTCCGTTTCGACGGGGATTTCGTAGCCTTATAATTAATTTTAAATAAGCCACCAGTGTTGTAGCTCTTTCGTCAATTTTTTGCATTATGTCGCAGGGGTAGTTTGCGTGATTAGGATGCGCGCAACTACTACTAATCGGTGGGATGGATCTATAAAAATGATTTGGTTTTTTTTAGGGTTGTGGGTCAGGCGTGTGTCATCGATATTGGGTTGTGTTAATCGAGGCTTGGGCGCAAATCGATTTGATCGGCGATTATTTTGTGCGTTGTAATCGCAGCTCCTGTTAGTCGCGCATTATTTCAGAAGCCTCGCGACTATTTTGCCTAAACCGAATTTATGGTAAAGCTGTACTTACCTTCATGAATGCACGTTCAACCATCACCCAGAAAATTGATTACCGAAGCATGCAAAAAAAGTGCCAATACAATTTTTAAACACTCACCCTTCGCCAATATACATTCGGTGAACGGATCTCCGGAATATCCCGCGGGGCACGAACAGGTGGCGTGATGATTTATCACCGAACAACGAGCACTTGCGGCACAATAATTAACGCACGGATCGCGACACTTTTGCTGAATGCAAGCGAGCTGCGGCGCGCACTCCGGATTAATCGTACACTCGGGCCTACAGTTTGGCGGCACACCGATATAATTTTGAGAACAAGAACACGCGGGACTCTCGCCGCGCACATGACACTCTGCGTTCGGACCGCACGGCGATGGCTCGCAAGGATTCGATGGCCTCGGCAACGGGTCCGCTGAAACAACAAAAATGTTATTTTTTCATGTAAAACTTCGCACTTTTTTCTTTAAAATATCGAATTTTGGCCTTCACTATCGTTCTCAAGTCGTATATTCCATTGCAGAAAACACCCCTTTAAAAGCTTTTTACTGTGATTGAAAAAAAAAAAATTAATTTTCGCCTTTTGCGATTTTAGAATACAAAGATGTGAATTCTGGTTTAAAAAAAAATTGACATCTAAATAAATTAATAAATTTTCTATTTTAATAACCTTCCTTGATACTTCTGTATATAAAAATATAAATTTTCTTCGTCGAGTCGTAGCATTTCAATAAATATAATAAATTGCGGGATCGAAGCAACAATTAAACTTACCTGGAGGAGGATAACATCTCTTGAACGGATCCCCGGTGAAGCGTTCCATACAACTACATATGGGATTGTGGTTGATAACCTGGCATCTGGCGTTTTGTCCGCAACTGCCAGGGCACGGATCCTGACATTTGTTCTGTATGCAAGCCTGAGTCAGCGAGCAGTCAGAGCTGACGACGCATTCGGGTCTACATGCCGGCGGGCTACCGGAATAGTTGGGTTGACAGGAACAGACTGCGTGATTGTCGATTTCGCGACAGACGCTGTTAGGTCCGCACGGCGAAGGTGAGCACGGCTGTCCTTTAGGCAGATCATTATCAATAATACGACAGGCGCTGAAAGGGTTTCCGGAAGTGCCTGGTGGACAGCTACACATCGGTACGTGATTAACAACATCGCAACGCGCATCACTACCGCACACTCCAGGACAAGGATCAACGCATCGTTGATTCATGCAAGCCTTAGACCTCGAACAGTCGGAATTCATGGTGCATTCGGGTCTGCAGTACTCATATGGATTTCCAAAGTAATTTGGCTGACACGAGCAGGCTCCGTCATCGCAAACGGCGTTAGATCCGCAAGGCGATGGGTTGCAGGGATCGCCGGGCAACCTGGGGCCATCGATGATGGGTGTGCACAGCGTAAAAGCATTTCCGGTGAAGCCTTCGCGGCATATACAAGTCGTTATATGATTTTGTACACGGCAGTCGGCGTCCTGACCACAGGACCCTTCGCAAGGATCTCTGCACTTTTCGGATATGCAAGCTTGCGTAGAAGGGCAGTCAGTATTGACGAGACACTCCGGACGACAGTTAGGCGGTGATCCAATGTAGTTATTAAGACACGAACAAGCTGCCTGATTGCCAACGTTGCGGCATTCCGCGTAGAGCCCGCAAGGGCTCGGATTGCAAGGGTCGACTGGTTTCGGCGTAGGCGGAACGACGACAGCTGCATAGCATCGTTGGAAGGGATCACCAGTGTAGCCCGTAGGACAATTGCAATGAGGATTGTGATTAATGACGCGACACTCCGCACCAATTCCGCAAGTTCCGGAGCAAGGATCGGTGCACTTGTACTTGTAGCAGGCCCGATTTTGGGGGCACTCGGTATTGAGCACGCACTCAGGGCGGCAATTGGGTGGAGCGCCGATGTATGTCTCCTGGCATGTGCAGACAGCGCGATCGTTGATGTCACGACAGAGGCTGTTAGGACCGCAAGGCGAAGGGTTGCAGGGATCCACTATAGGTCCTGGAGTTGGTATATCTCGACTGCAAGCTTGGAAAGGATCACCGACGTAATCCGGTAGACATGTGCACGTTGGAATGTGATTGACGACGGCGCACTGAGCCTGTCTGCCGCAGACACCGGGACATGGATCTTGACACTTGTTTCTCACACAGGCCTTGTTCGTTGGGCAATCGGAGCTCAAAATGCACTCGGGTTGGCAGCCTTCGTAGGGATTACCTTGATAATCATCTATGCATACACAAGCTCCGGCGTTGTCGCGTTGCTGGCATACGGCGTTTGATCCACAGGGCGATGGCTCGCAGGGATTGATCTTAATATCCTCTCTGATGCACTGAACAAACGGATTACCGGTGTAACCCGATTCGCAAGTGCAAGTGACAGCGTGATTAATGACGCGACATTCGGCATAATCACCGCACGAACCCGGACAGGGATCGATACATCTAGAGTTGACGCAAGCCTTATTAGATGGACAGTCCGGATTGATGACACATTCAGGTCGACATGCGGGCGGTGAACCAACGTAATTTTCCTGGCAGGAGCATGAAGCCACGCCGTTGGAGTTTCTGCACTCAGAGTTTGGTCCACAGGGCGATGATAGGCATGGATCCGTCTCTCCCGGATCTCGACCTGGATCATTATATTGGTAGCAACTCTTGAAGGGGTCACCCGATTGACCCGGTAAGCAACTGCATATAGGTGAATGATTTATAACCTCGCACCGGGCGTTCAGTCCGCACGAGCCGAGACACGGGTCAGTGCATTTTTTGTTAACGCAAGCGCGGGTTGGCGAACATTCCGAGCTTACAACGCACTCGGGTCTGCAAGACGGCGGCGACCCAAGGTAGCCCTGATGACACGAACAAACTGCGTGATTGTCCACGTTTCTGCAGTGGCTATTGGGACCGCAAGGCGAGGGGTTGCAGGGATCACGCGGTTTAGGTTCTTCGAATCGACAATGCACGAAAGGATCGCCGACATATCCCGTACGACAGGAGCACACGGGTATGTGATTTACGACCTCGCACTGAGCGTCCTGACCGCAAACTCCTGGGCAAGGATCACTGCACTTGTTGCGTTTGCACATTTGATCTCTTGGGCATTCGGTGTTAAGCACGCACTCTGGACGGCAGCCCTCGAACGGGTTTCCATTAAATTCCGGTAGACACTCACAATCACCGGCTCTGCATAAGGTGTTAGCTCCGCACGGAGACGGGTTGCAGGGATCCTCGTTTGGAGGCTCAGTCGTCGTGATCACCGGATTACACTGTCTAAACGGATCACCCGTGTGATTTTCGATGCAAGTACATACGGGTATGTGATTTAGAACGTGACAAAGAGCGTTAAAACCGCACGAACCGACGCACGGATCACGGCACTTTTGATTGAGACAGGCGAGATCGCTTTTACACTCGGAGCTGAGAACACATTCGGGTCTGCAGTCGGGCGGAACACCGATGTAGTCCGGCAGGCATGAGCAAGCTGGTGTTCCAAAGACGATCTGGCACTGAGAGTTGGCACCGCAGGGCGACGGATTGCACGAAGGTGGACGTGGAGTTGATGTAGGTTCGGCGTCTTGGGATATGCACAGACTGAATGGATCTCCGGTGTAACCCAACGGGCAAGTACATATTGGGTTGTGATTTTTGACTGTACACTTTGCTCTTATACCGCAACTGTTGCTGCAAGGATCCGCACACTTCCGCATAACGCACGCAAGATGCGCGGGACACTCGCCGTTAACGATACATTCGGGCCTGCAGTTGGGTGGCACGCCGATGAATTCCTGCATGCACGTGCACGCTGCTTGTCCATTGACGACCCTACATTTGCTGTTGGGTCCGCAGGGTGTTGGCGAGCAGGGATCTTCGGGCGGGGCTGGTGGCCCTCTCGGAAGTTCGCAAGCGTAGAACGGATCGCCGGTATAACCAGGCGGGCAGGTGCATCGTGGTACGTGATTTTCAACGTTGCAGATGGACAAAACGCCGCAATTTCCCACACAAGGATCGATGCACTTGAAACCAACGCAGCCCAGATTCTGTGGGCAGTCAGTGTTCTGCTCGCACTCGCGATAACATCCTCGAGAATTGTCGTAAGGATCGCCAATGAAGTCAGGCGGACAGGCGCAAGCACCAGCGCCGTTTCTCTCGCGGCAATGAGCGTTCGGACCGCAGGGATTCGGCGAACAGGGATTTGGCGGTGGTGTTGGTTGAGGTTCGTCCTGCAGGCATCCTCGCGACGGGTCGCCGGTGTAACCTTCGCCGCATGAACAGACTGGCGAATGATTGAGAACGGAACACCGAGCGAATTGACCGCACGCACCAGGACAAGGATCTTTACAACGTTGATTTATGCAAGCGGATATCGGCGGACATTCTGAATTGTCACGACATTCGGGTCTGCAGTTTGGTGGTCGTCCGATGAAGTTCGGAGAGCACGAACACGCGGCCCGAGAGCCTATTATTTTGCACTGAGAATCCGGACCACAGGGATTCGGATCGCAGGGGTCGACGCCTTTTCCTTCTGGTGGCAAAGTTGTCAATTCGATCTTGCTGCAGACTTCGAATGGATTACCGCTATAGCCATTAGCGCAGGTACATATTGGACTGTGATTGACGACAAGACACTTGGTGTTGAGTCCACAAGCCGAGGGACATGGATCGACGCATTTGTTGTTGACGCACGACTTGCTACGCGGGCATTCGGTGCTTATTGTACACTCGGGCCTACAGCTCGGAGGTGTACCGACGTAATTGGTCTTGCAAGAGCAGACAGCGTGACCGTTTAGAGTTCTGCAGTTGCTGTTCGGTCCGCAGGGCGAGGGATCGCAAGGTTCAAATGGCGATGGTGTCGTGGGTGCTATTGCTGGGGTGCAAAGCGTCTGCGGATTACCGGTATAACCTGGCAAACATGAACAGGAAGGAGCGTGATTGATTACGCGACACGTAGCTGCCTGACCGCAAGTTCCCGCACAAGGATTTATACATTTATTGTTGAGACAGGCCTTGGAGCGATCACAGTCGGTATTCGCGACGCATTCGGGCCTGCAACCGGTGTAAGGGTCACCAAAGTACTCGGGCGCACAAGAACAAGAACCCGCGCCGTTTCTTTCGTTGCAGATGGCGTTAGCGCCGCACGGCGATGGATTGCAGGGCGTTACTGGCCGTAAAGTTGTCGACGGATCGTCCCAGATTCTCGTACACTCATTGAACGGATTGCCCGTGTAACCGGGATTGCAGTTGCACACGGCGTTGTGCTTGATAACGTTGCAGAAGGTGTTTACTCCGCATGAACCCGGACACGGATCGGTGCACTGTTCGTTTTGGCAAGCGAGATTTCCCGGACACTCCTCGTTGATAACACACTCGGGTCGACAATTAGGCGTTCTACCGACGTAATTCGGTAGGCAAGAACACGCGGGGAAACCGTCGATCGCTCGACACTGCGAATTCGGACCGCAAGGCGAAGGCACGCAGGGATTCTCAGGAAGTCTGTTATCCGGTGGTTGTCGCGAATCGATGATTATGCACCCGTAGAACGGATCACCGGTGTATCCATTTGTGCAACTGCACACGGGATTGTGATTTATCACTTGACACTCGGCGTTTAAGCCACAAGTACCGACGCACGGGTTGTCGCATCGTTGACCGATACAAGCCTTGTTTTGTGCGCAATCTGCACTTACGACGCACTCGGGACGACACGTGGGTGGACTTCCGATGTAGTTTGGCTGACAACTGCACACGGCGTGATTGTCGACGACTCGACAATTACTATACGGCCCGCAGGGTGACTGATCGCAGGGATTTTCAGGTCCTGGTGGAGCTGCAACGAGATACATAAATTGAATTAATGAACGCGATATTTAAGTTGCGCTCTGGAACAAGGTCCTTGAAGCGCATCGACTGTTTCATTTTGTAATAACATTTACATGTTTATAAGATTGTTCTAGAACATTGCAGCACATTTGGACGGTAAAGTGAGTAAAAAGTATACTTACGTGGTCGCGGTACGTGACAAGATTTCAGTGGATTTCCAGTGTAACCTGAGAGACAACTGCACGAAGGCTGATGGTTATAGACTTGGCACTCAGCGTTGAGTCCACAGGCACCGACACATGGATCCGTGCACTTGTTGTTGGTACATGCTTTCGAGTGTGGACAGTCAGAATTTTGAACGCATTCGGGTCTGCATCCCTCGTAAGGATCACCGCTATAGTCGGCGAGACACGTGCAGGAACCGGCGCCATTGCGTTCTTTGCAAACGGCGTTAGAACCACAGGGTGAAGGATTGCATGGTTCACTAGGCGGTGGTGGCAAATTCAGATTCTTCGGATTGCAAGCGTTAAAAGGATCTCCTTCGTAATTATCGTAGCACTGACAGCGTGGACGATGATTAATGACAGCGCAGTTTGCATTGATTCCGCAAGCGCCGATGCAGGGATCCTCGCACTTGTTCCGAAGACACGCCAAGTAGTTAGGGCAGTCCTCATCAATTATACACTCGGGACGACAATTTGGCGGAGCGCCAAACATTCCTGCGATACACGAACACACCGGACGATCTTTCTGAACACGGCACAGAGCATTCGGACCGCAAGGCGATGGTATGCATGGACTCTCTATTCCGATGTGTTTCTCCTCGTCGCAATTATAGAACGGATTTCCGGTAAATCCTGAAGGACAACTGCACAGAGGATTGTGATTGATTACTTGACATTTAGCGTTCACGCCACAAGAGCCGACACAGGGATCGTTGCACTTTTGTTCGATACAGGCGAGATGCAAAGGACATTCCGAGCTGACAAGACACTCAGGACGGCACGAAGGTGGTGATCCGTGGTAACCAGGACTGCAGGAGCAAACGGCACGATCATTGCTTACTCTACAGATACTGTAAGGTCCGCATGGCGATGGCGTGCAAGGATTAGGCGCTGGTCCAGGCGTTTTTTCGGGTCTGCAAGACTGGAAAGGATTTCCACTGTAACCGGAAATGCAAGAGCAACTCGGTACGTGATTGTAAACTTGGCATTCAGCGTTGGAGCCACAAATGCCAGCGCACGGATCACGGCAATGCTGATTGAGACAAGCGAGATGACTCGCGCAATCGGAATTTATGGTACACTCGGGTCTGCAGCCTTCGCCGTAAGGATTGCCGATGTAAGGCGGAATACATGTGCATCTGGCAACTCCGTCGCCGATGCTGCTACAGATGGCGTTATTTCCGCATGGCGAATCGGTGCAGGGATCGTCGTTTTCCTTCGAGTCTGTTGGTATCAACGTACAAGCTACGAAAGCATCACCTTCGTAGCCAACCTTGCAGGAACAATACGGCGTGTGGTTGATAACCGCGCATTCGGAATTCGGTCCGCAACTTTGCGGACATGGCTGGACGCACTTGTTGGCTACACAGGCACGATCTATGGGGCATTCTTGACTGATTAGACATTCGGGCCTGCAATTAGGAGGACTACCGATGAAATTGCTCTGGCAGGAGCAAACCGGTCGACTCATCTTCACTTGACAGATAGAATTCGGGCCGCAGGGCGAAGGACTGCATGGCGAAGTCGGTGGTGGGTGCCCGATATCTCTCATTGTGCAAACGTCGGCGGGATTTCCATCGTAGCCTGCAGGACACTCGCAAACCGGACTATGATTGATAACGGAACACATGGCGCCGAGACCGCATACTCCATTGCAAGGATTAACGCACTTGTTGTTGATGCAAGCTTGAATCTGAAGACAGTCGGAACTGACGACACATTCGGGATTGCAGAGCGGTGGACTGCCCCGGCAGCCTGGCACGCAGGAACAGATTGCAAATCCACTTTGAGAAACACTGCAACGACTGAACGGTCCGCAAGGCGACGGATCGCATGGATTCGCCGGTGGCACTGGAAGCGGCGGAGGATTGTGGTGGTAACAGTTTACGAAAGGATTACCGGTCAAACCAGCTTCGCAGTAACACACAGGATGGTGATTTATCACGTGACACAAAGCTCCGCTACCGCAAACTCCCGCGCAAGGATCCACGCATTGGTGACCAGAACATGATTGCGTTAACTCACAGTCGGAATTTTGCACGCATTCCAAGTGACAGGCTATCTCCGGATTGCCGAAGAAACCGGAAAGACATTGGCAAGAAGTAGCGCCGTTTTTCTCGCGACAAATCGCGTTTGCGCCGCACTGTGTGATGCTGCAGGGATCGCGTTTTTCTGATCCATCGGGAATACAGCCGCGGTATGGATTGCCGAAGAGTCCAACGGGGCAACTGCACACAGGCTCGTGCCAGATGACCTCGCAATTTGCGTTTGCACCGCAAGTTCCTAGACACGGATCGGCGCATTTGTAGCCGATACAGGCGCGATCGAAAGGACAGTCGCTATTAACGAGACATTCAGGCCTGCAGAATACGCTACCCTGATTTTCCGGAGACTCGCAGCTTCCGCACATTGCCACGTGATCGTTGTAGGTCTCGCAAGAATCATATGGATCGCAAGGCGACGGTGTGCAAGGACGCGTTGTGTTTTGTTTGCCGTCGTTGCTAATACCTGGTTTTATCATGCAATGAATGTACGGATTTCCAAAGTAATTTTGGGTGCATGCACATTCGGCCAGATGGTACGAGACTCTGCATTCGGCGTTTGCGCCGCAAATGTTGACTAGTGTGCAAGGATTTACACATTTCATCCCGACGCAAGATTGATCGTTGGCGCAATCGGAATTTATCGTGCATTCCGGATAACAGCCGCTCTGCGGGTCTCCCATGAAATCCGGGAGACAAGAACAGACCGCACGTTCGAGCATTACTTGGCAGAGAGTGTTGCTTCCGCAGGGATTTGGATGACACGGATTTTTCGGTGGTTTTGGATCCATAGGCGGTGAACATCTGAGCATTGGATTGCCGTATAAACCTTCGCGACACGAACAAATCGGGTGATGAAGTTCGACGCGACAATTGGCGTTTATTCCACACGCACCCAAACAAGGATTTTGACACCGGTGACCGATGCAAGCTTGAGATAATAGGCAGTCCTGGTCCTCGATACACTCCAGTCTGTCGCAACCCGCTGGGCTCGTCGGATCCCCGGCACTTCCCGGAGCGCACTCGCATATCGCTTTGTTTTGCGATGTTATACGGCAGATGGCGCTGCGACCGCATGGATTAGGCTCGCAAGGACTTCCATTTGGCAACTCGCAGCCAGAGAACGGATCACCAATGAAGCCATAGCGGCAATAACACTGCTCCCGGTTATCGGAGACGTAGCAGTCGGCATTGGGACCGCAAGGTCCTGGCTGGCATAGAGGCGCCACTATAACAATAAAAACACGGATTAAGAATTGTTATTATTCAAAATCAATATTCTTAGTGCTGTTAATTTATTTTTTTCTCGATACGAGGTACTTGTATAACAATTTCAAAGAGTAGATTAATTACCTGCACAGCTCTTGTACGGATCGCCAAGAGTCGAATCCGGACAGTAGCACGGTGGATTGCGCAACGAGTCGCAGACGGCACCGAAGCCGCAAGGGTTTGTCTGACAAGGATCGTCTTGTTCGACGCATCCTCTCACGGTATTCGGACTTTCTACATAACCAGGTAAGCAGGTGCATTTGGCAAAACCATTCTCGAGAACGGAGCAGCGGGTATTGGGTCCGCATGGTGAAGCATCGCAAGGATTAAGCGGCAACGCGCAAGGACTAGCCGGAGGATTTCCTTCGTAACCAGGCAGACAGAAGCACGTAACTCGTCCGTTGACAACGCGACATCCGGAATTGGCTCCGCAGGGCTGTCCTTGACACTCGTCGCCTTCTGGAACTAAAGAGAGAAAAAGGATTATAGTACGTCATTTTTTCTACATATTTACACTGCTAAAAATATTGGGAAAATAAATATGCAATTCAATCAATTAATATCAAAGTACTTTTGTATTAAACTCGATTTTCTAAATGTACATTAATATTCCTTGTATAAGCATGTCAATTTTTATGAGAAACATTTTTATTGGGTTCATTTTTTTAATGAAACAATGCCAAACGAATGTTTAAAACTTTCGAGAATGCAAAGAATAAATCCTCAATACTTACTGCACTGTTCGAAGGGGTTTCCGGTGAGCCCTTTGGGACAGAAACAAATGGGTGAGCTGCCATCGACTTCGCACAAAGCATTGACGCCGCAAGGACTTGGCATGCACGGATCTGTGTATTGTGCTTTCTCGCAAGCCACGTCAGGATGTCCAGTGTAGCCAGGGAGACACTTGCAACGAGCAATGTGATCTTCGGCGTAACATTCAGCGTTATCGCCACAGCTGTCTTCGAGGCAAACGTCCATACAACGTCTGCCAAGACGGTCGCAGAGCTTGTTCGGTGGACAGTCGTCGTTGTATTGGCATATATCTCGGTTGAAAATAACTGAGGAAACCACAAGAAACAAATATAGCATGAATCACGGATTGTATTAATTTTCCCTGGCCGAAAAGAATGTTTTTCTGCCAGGTATCGACTGATTAGTTGTACAATAAATGACAAATTTGTCTGCAGCATACCTGGCTTGCAGAGCGTGAATCCATTTCCATGATATCCTTCCTCGCAGCTGCAGTCAGTTCCATGATTCGTGTTGATGCAAACCGCGTGCGGTGCACACGGATTTTTAATAAGACACGGTTCCTGGCAAATTTGCCCGATGCATGTCTCTGTGAGTGGACAATCCCTGTCGCTAGTGCAACCAGCTAGAGAAAGAGTGAATGGTGCCCATATGTAACCCCAAGAAGGAAAATGTGCACGAAAATATGCTTCAAAGCCGGACAGCATATCCTCACAGTCTTAATTTCATTTTTTTCTTCTTCTATTTCATTTGCAAAATTATCTTTTTTTTTTCTCTTACAAATCAGCAAGAGTGCTCGAGTAAGATGCGGTATGCGATAACTTTTGTATTTTGTACAGAAGGGAGTGAAAAAAAACATAGTAATAACAATAATAAAAAATAAAAAATTTCGCCACAGTTGTTCGGTGTGAGACAGAAAGAATTCTCGTTGGTGCAATAAAAGCATGTAATTGAGTAATATTTTCAAGCTTTCGTACTCGCACTTTCTTGCTCTATTTACATTAGTTACATATTTACATGCGCTACTTTTTCTTTTGTCTTTTATTACACAGCTCGGCGGGTACGTACCTTTAACGCAGGTATTGGTTTCAGGATCGCACTGCATTCCAGGCGGACAGTACGGACACGTGTCTTTACCAACTGGAAAATGCATTTGATTAAGCTTTGAGGGAATAGGTTTGTGAACCTCCATTATTTAAATTGATAAACATTTATCCTATAATCATTATTCCTCATTAAAAACCTTCGGTTTTTATTAGAAAGTGTTAAAATTTTAGTATATGTATATTTTTTTTGGGCGTTCGGTTACCGTTCTAAAACGATCTAAAATTCGTTGAAGCTTATTATTTTGGTATTTTAATTCGTTAGTTAATTATACTATAAATATATACTACATAAAGTAATAACGGCTTACAAATCTGTAAAAAAAATGAGTACCTGAAACGCAAGTCGGTCTGTGATCTTGAACGCTACATTCCTCGATGTAATCACACGGATTTCCGAGGGTGCACGGATTGAGACATTGCTGATTGACGCAGGCCAGTTGAGCTGGACAATCGTCGTGAGTTGTGCACTTAACGTCTGGCAAAAGTCATGAAATAGAATTAGAGTCGTCTTATCCACTTAAAAACGCGATAAACCCGCTTTTCTACAACCGCTTTTCCACCTCTCTAAAGATGAAATTCTACATTCACTTCCCTGAGAAACTTTATGTGATTTTTCTTTTACTACGTGACTATTCGCCAATAAAAATTCATGAACAACGGCAAATTATTCAAAAAAGCTCTGCATTTCACATTTCGCATAAAATATGTATGTATCTTTTTTTTTAGCGACACGATCGGATACAATTCGATCTATCGGCAAGCCCCTGGTTCATTCACGATCCCCGAAAATTTTGTTAATATTGGGGCGAGGCAAAAAGCGCGCTAAAGGTCCATAAAGCTTGGATTAAGGTGCGGCCGTGATTGGCAACAGATTAGAGATAAAATTATAAGATGCACAGAACAGTCATAAATGTACCAATTAATAATACGCTTTTTACCAAATTAATTATAATTACGATTATTCCTACAATATAGGGTAAGGTTATGATCATGCTTCAGCGAAATCGGGAAACGAATCGATTATCAATAGATTTACAGAGACAGATGTAACGGAAAATATTGTTTAAACATCTTCCACTAGTCATAGGGCATTTTGGCAGTGTAGTTATACATTTGTAAAGAACAGGATGTTTGTGTTTTTGTTTTGTGGACAGAGAGGGTGAATATTTTATGTAATCATACATCCAACATGGCGCCATGTACGGTCGATTGCGATTCGCACGTAAATCAAGGCATTTTCTTAGTATTTTCTAGTTTTGTCGCATTTTACGTGGTTTAGAATGTTCAAGTTTTATAGCTGTTTTTGTCGAGGGTATGCTTGGCTGGACGAACGTAGCTATTGTAATAAATAACTTTTTTTTGTGTCTATTTATAATCGTAGAAAAATGCCTTGATCCTGGCTGGTGATGCAGAACGTTGAGGTCGATCTAATGTCGTCAAATGCGCACGTACCCAGACAACAGCGAATTTTTAAACGGTGGAAAAAGGAGTGTTGCTGTGCGTGTAGGTACTAACAGTGTTTAAGCCATTGCCGGTGAACTATATGGAATTATGCTTGTGCTGTCTGGGCAGGGTTTGAACGATTTATTATTTTCCAACTCACTGTCTTAATTTATTTATTTCCCGAATTAAATGCCATTTATCTTTTAAGATAAAACAAACGTTTAATTTTTTTCTACGGTGTTGGTTGAAAATTGCATAAACATTTTCGATCAAATATGAATTACGAAATGTCATGATAATCAAAGTGATGGTCATTAACTCTCCTATTACCCATTATTTTATATTTACGACGTTTGTAATTGGTTTTATCCAGAACTTTTTTTTTTGTAAAATAATTTTACTATTTATTACAAAGGCTAATAAAATTGTGAATATCAAATTATTTATGGAATAAATAAACAAATAGAGTGAGTTCGAATGTAATAGTTCGTTAAAAACATAATGGTCAACATTCGAATGGAAAATGCTTTTAAATACTTTTTCGAATAACCAGTGTGACTACTTATTAAGCAAGAATACAATTCCAATAATTATTAATAGTAGAGCATCATTAATCTACTGCACTAAATAATATGTTTCGTAAGCGTAATAATTTACACGAATTTATTCGTGAAAGTATTTTTTTTAAAAGTTTCTATTCGAATGGTGCCCACGCTGATTAAACCCTGTTTCTGGGTATGTCTCGATTTCCGAGTGTTGCGAAAGAACTCAAAGCCGAAAGTATAGATAGCAGCGGGATATTTGGGAACGTATGAAAAAAGCGCACCAATATTGCGCCTCTCGATAAAAGTCAACGAGAGAGTGAGAGAGAGAGGAAAATATAAAAGAGGCAAACAAAAGAAAAATAAAAAAAAATGAAAAAAGTGAGCTGTGAAATATGTGTTGTGTGTGGTGTTTACCTTTCATGCATCCGTACTTAGTATCTGGCACGAAACCGGGGGGACAGAACTTGCAGATGGGCTTGTGCTCCTCGACGTAACACGGGGCATCGGCCGGACATGTCGAGTCGCTGCATGGGTCCACGCAGCGATAGTTTCGGCACGCCAAGTCTGGTGAACAGCCACTGTCACGCAGGCAAATGGATAGGGAAGGATTGCAGTTCTTGAGGCAAACGCACACGGGACGATGATCGAGTACTTCGCAGGTCTTTCCGGCGGCGCAAGGTGCGGGTTTTGCGTGCGTATTGCACGGATTTTGACATTTGCCGTAGATGCAAGCGGCGTTTGACGGGCAATCGACGTCGCGAGCGCAGGTCAGAGTATCGGGAGCGCAAGTCAATTCGCCAATGTCATTAACGACAAATCCGTGTTTGCAAACGCACATTGGCTTGTGATCACGAACCTGACAACGCTTGTTAACGTCGCAACTCTTGTTTGTCGTCAAACAAGGATCGCGACAATCACGGGTCGGTCCATTGCACGCCAAATTGCTCGGACACTCGGCGCTATTCTTGCAATATATCGGTGATGGTTGTGGTTGGGGATACGGGAGGTCGCATTTCGGGTCCAGGTGACAAGCCGTCTGTGGCGCACCCACGTGACACTGGGGACACGAGCAACGAGGCTTGTGCACCACCACTCGACACAGAGCGTTTATTCCACAGGCGCCTCGAAGCGCGCAAGGATCCAGGCACTTCAGATTTATGCACGCCTTTTCATTGGGACACTCCGAGTCCGTTGTGCATTCTCGCTCTGCGTTTTTTTTTTTTTTTTTTTTTTTTTTTAATAATTGCCGGCAATTTTCCGTTTCGATTTTTTTTTTATTTTTTTTTTTTTTACGGTTTGTAACGAAGAATGTTCGTAGTGGTCGTCGTGGTGGTGGTTGGTCGTGGTTGATTGGTGGAGGACAGGAAAAAAAAGAAAAAAAGCATTTATAAGAACTGGTGAAGAGATACTTTCTCAAAAATAACACAAAATCGCATGCTTTCGCGTTTTTTTTTGTTTTTAAATAAAAGAAAATTTAAAAAATCGTCAAATGATTTTGGAAATTTAACGCAAGGGTGTTCTCTCTCGGTTTCCTCCGGATATCTCGTAGCGATAGCCGAACTAGGCAGCGCATATTTACAACAACAAGCACCCGGTGATAGACTTTGAAGAATAAATAGGAGGAAATATATGTATATATATATATATATAAAATAATATGCTTAAAAAATCGTGATCTGCGAAATAAATAAAGCATGGGTATCATGAGAGAAAGTCCCGGTTCGCGAGGTGATGTGTGTTTGTATAATAAAATAAATATAAATTAACTATATGTACAGTTAAACGTCTAAACGAAAAAAACACACTATGTATATATTTAAAAAAATAGAGAGTAGTAAGGTTTTATGTACAGGTGCGACAGAGTGTAGGTCAGAGTAAACTCTTTCGCGATAATAAACGATTGATATTAAATCAACTGAACATCACATCTGTCTCTCAGTGTGTTAACGAATAAAAAAAACAACAACACTCGTGAGTTATTAATATTTAAAAACAAAATAAAATAAACTATAACTGCGAGGTTCCTCTAGTTGCCATTAATTTAAGTAAATTACCTACTTTCGTACGTATAAATGTAAAACAAACACGGTTATTCTACGCGCTTTCGTTGACGGTTAATTATTATGGCTTACGCTAGTCACAGATGCTAGAGTACAACACACACACATAGAGACTAGTGTATTATTTTTTATTTTAACTTTTTTCTTGCGGTAATCTCGTGGTACAATCGACGAGAAATATTCGTTAGTAGGATGTCCCTTACCTGTCTTGCATTCGACGTCAGGCGAACCCACAGTTGCCGGTGGGCATCTGCACACAAATTCCGTGCCGTCTCTTATGCACTCAGCACCCTTTCCGCATCCTACTGTTCTACAGTCGACTGGACCTCTTCCTGAGCTACCTACAAATTAATGAAAAAAAACGCAATCCCATTATAGTAATTAATTTTTATATTCAGCGTTTTAAAGAAAATCTTTTTAAAGATGGTAATTTGCAAAGGATAATAAAATTCCTTAATGAATATCGACGATAACCGGACAAAATAATACCAAACGAAGTCAAAAACGTCAAAAACAAAAACGAAGAAAAAAAACTTAAATTTCATTTTTGTTTGAAAGATTACTCACATGCGTTCATGGGATCTCCTGCTGGGAATTCCGGTGGACAGTAACACTGTGGTTGGTTGTTGTAGATTCGACAGGCTGCATTTTCGCCACAACGGGCGTCTCTGCAAAGATCACTGCCGATATCGCAATTACAGACTTGATGAGCATCGCCATAACATCCAGGATCACAGCTGCATTCGAAGCCAACTGCAGTCTCTCGACACTTGGCGTTGATTCCACAAGGTCTTCGGAGACATTCGTCACCACCTAGATGAGCATTGGTATGTTAATTTAAATTTTTTGTTTATCATTTCTATTTCAATTGCGTTTCCGACAAAAGCAAATTTCAGGGTTTAAACAATGTTGAAGTATTCAAAAAGTTCACTTCTCTAATTTTAATTAAAAGTCACCGAGGGTTGGACCTTAAACCTATCATTAAACTTTAAGCGCAGTCGTATTCATTTTCGAAAATTCGGCCATTTTTGCGTTTCTGTCTATTTTTTAGGTTCAAAATTGAACTGACCTTGTTTGCAATTGATCTTCGGATTTCCATAATGTCCAGGTGGGCAGGAGCATTGAGCGTTTCTGTGAACAACTCGGCATTGGGCATTAAAGCCGCAAGCACCATGTTGAAGGCAAGGGTTAGTGCAAACCCCATCATCGCTGCATCGTTTATTCGGTTCGCAATCCTCGTTGCGATGACACTCAAGTTGATAGCATTCCTGGCTGGGTTCTCCTTGATATCCCTCAGGACAAAGACAAACCGCTCGGTGACTAGAGACTCTGCAGAGCGCGTTAATTCCGCAGGGGGATCCGCTGGAGGAGCATGGATCTTCGCACTTTCCATTTGTGCAAGAAAGCGTTTGCGGACAATCCGAATGAGTTCTGCATCCATCAAGACACAAACCGCCTCTACACGTGTATCCCTTAGCGCATCCATTGTTAATATCACATTTGACTCTACATTTTCCGGACTCACAAACTTCTCCGCACTCGCAATTATCCTGCGTGTGACAATTCTTCAAGCAAAAGCCAATTTCGTCGCATTCGCAAGTCCCATCGCACGGTATCATAGTTTTCGTGCAACTAATCAGCGCATTGCCGTAATAGTTCGGCGGGCAGCTGCACTGCGCCGAATGATTAACGACTCTGCAACCTGCGCATTCTCCGCATGCTTTTCCGCCCTCGCAAGGATTCCTGCATCTGTTATTCACGCAAGATTCTTCACCGGAGCAAGAATTGTCGCTGCGACAGCCGATGTCGCACATTCTGTTCTCGCATATTTGATTAGCGACACAATGGTCGTCGCTGTTACAAATAGCTTTGCAGAGTCCGGATTCGCAGCGTTCGTCGCCGAGGCAATTAGCGTCGCTTCTGCAGGTCGCGTAGCAAGACCCTCCGTAACATGTATGTCCGGGCGAGCAATCGGATTCGGATCCGCAGGGCAGGAACGATTGTTTGCATCCTGTAAGCGGATCACCGACAAGCGGCAACGGACAAACGCACTGTTTGCGATGATTCGTGACGCTACATTCCGCGTTGGCTCCGCAAGCGCCTACGAGACTGCAAGGATCTTTGCATTGATTATTTACGCAAGCGTGGTTCTCTGGACATTCGATATCCGCTCGACATCCCACATGACAGACAAGACCTTCGCAAATTTCTCCACTTCGGCAATCCTCGTCGCGTCGACAGAGACTCTTGCACATTCCGGAAGAATCGCAGCGTTCATTGCTCAAACAATTGGCGTCGGAGGAGCAAACAGGA
Source organism: Ephialtes manifestator (assembly GCA_963970395.1). NCBI lineage: Eukaryota > Metazoa > Arthropoda > Insecta > Hymenoptera > Ichneumonidae > Ephialtes > Ephialtes manifestator. Next base: position 3,530,959 of record OZ019979.1, read on the forward strand.
GAGCAAATTCCGGAGACGCAAGCCATTCCCGGCGAGCAGTCTCGGTTTGCTTGGCAACCTGGCCCGGGTGATCGTAGACATGCAACTCTGGCGCTTGGATTTGGCATAAAACCGGGAGGGCACGAGCAACTGGCTCTTTGATTAGAAACGGTGCATTTTGCGTTTGGTCCGCATGGAGTAGTTTGATCGCAGGGATTTAGGCATTTATTGGAGAGGCAAGCTTCATTGGCATTGCAGTCCTCATCAGCTCTGCAGCCATAAGTGCACATGTTGTTCAGGCAAATATGTCCCAAGAAACAATCGTTGTCCAATCTACAAGTGAGGAGGCAATTTCCGTCAACGCATTTTTCGTTAAAGGCGCATTCGTTGTCAACAGCGCACACAGGAAGGCACACGTTATCTCGGCATGTGTTTCCGGGATTGCAGTCGTCGGTGCCGCTGCAAGAGACTGGTAGTCTGACGCACTCGATCTCAGAGTTACCGGTAAAGCCCGGAGGGCAGCTGCAACGTTTTGTGTGGTCGGTGACTTGGCAGTCGGCGTTTATTCCGCAAGCCGCACGTACTTTGCAAGGGTCAAGACATTGGCCGCTTACGCAGACGTCGGAAAGGTTGCATTCTTCGTCGGAAAGACAGGAAGGTCTGCAGACGCTCTCGTAGCAGTAGGTATTGGCGGGACAGGCTGCGGAAGACACGCAAGCGATCGGTTGTGGCCGACAGCCGATTCTAAGATCCTGCGGATCGCCTTCGTATTCCGTACGACAACGACAGGATGCCGCATGGTCGGTGGCTACGCAATCGGCGTTAGGACCGCAACGTATGCGCGAGCAAACGTCAGCGCACTTTGGTACACCGTTGATTTCTAGGCATTTGGCAGAAAGAGGACAATCGTCGTCGTTGTGACATTCAACGGGTTGCTGACAGCCGCTGTTGTAAGCGTCACCGACGGTTCCCGGCTGACAGTGACATCTGTAGGAGCCGCGAGCGTTATTACAAAGTGCTCCGGGTGCGCACGGTGAATTTGCGCAATAATCTATGAGCTCACAGCCTTTAGTTGGCTCGCCGGTGTAACCCGGCTGACAGGTGCAAACCTGGACGTGATTTTTGGTGGAACAAATAGCGTTAACACCGCAAGGATTATCCGCGAGACAAGCGATCCGGCATTTGTGTAGGTCGCAGATCTTCTCCTCCGAGCAATTCTCATTGGTCTCACACTCGACCGGCTGGCAGCCCATTTTTTCATCGTCGGCATTGCCGAAGAATCCATTTTGACAAAAGCACGAAGCTGTATGACTGTCACGAGCCTTGCACTCGGCGTTTCTACCGCAAAGAATTAGATCGCAGGCCTTGCGACATTCCGCTTGGCCGATACCGTTTCTCGTGCACTTTTCATCAATCTCGCAGTCGTCATCGGTGGTACAACGAAGCTCTTGGACGCAAACGTTGTTACGACAGTACTGATACTCAGGGCAGGTCGAATTACTGCGGCAAGTAGGCCTGCAGAGGCCTCCTATGCACAATTGATCGCCGATACACTCTCTTAGACTCGTACAGAGAGAAGTACAGACTCCGCCGTTGCAGGCCGAGCCAGTCGGACACTGACGTTCGTTTTTGCAGTACTGAACAGGCGTGCAGCCGAAATTTGGATCTCCCGTACCGCCCGGTTGACAGGTGCAAACCGCGCTGTGATTTAGAGGCGAACAATCAGCTCCCTGACCGCAAACGTTGGTAACGGAGCACGGATCTACACATTTGTGGTCCACACAAGCCTCGGAATGCGCGCAATCGCTGTGGTAGTTACACTCAAAGCGCAGACAGTGAACTTTAGGATCACCGGTGCTCTGACCGGGACAACGACACTGAGCGACGTGATTTCGCACTGAACATTCGGCATTGATGCCGCAAACGTCCGCAAGATCGCAAGGGTTCCGGCAAGTGTTGTCGAAGCAAGCGGCGCTTCCAGGGCAATCAGAGTCGGTGAAACAGTCGCCGGGAGCTTTGCAGCCTACGAAAGGATCGCCGATAAGTCCATGTGGACAAACGCAGCTGAAGGAGCCTTCGGTGTTGTGGCAAATGGCGCTGGAGTGACAAGGTTTCGACGCGCATTCGTCAACATCGACGCAGGAATCACCAGCTAGGATGAAACCTGGATGACACTTGCAGACTCCGACGTGATTGATCGCCAAACAAATTCCATACCCGCAGTTAAGACGGTTGCAGGGACTCGCGCATTTGTTGGTCTCGCTGTTGCAATGCTTGTCATCGGGACAGTCATTGTCCGATAAGCATTCGACCTTGAAGCAACCTGAAGAATCGCCGATGTAACCAGCTTGGCACTGGCAACCCGCCGCATGATCAACGACCGAGCACAAAGTATTCGGTCCGCAGTCAACGAGAGAGCAAGGATCCGAGCAGTTGTGTTGAACGCAAGCCTGAGAGTCTGGGCAATCGTTGTTTACCTCGCACTGATGAGGAGTCAGGCAACCGGAGCCTAGCGGGTCACCGGCAGTTCCTTGAGGGCAGACGCAACGATATGAGCCGTGAAGATTTACGCATTCGGCGCTTGGATGGCAGGGATGTTGTTCGTGGCATTCGTCGATATCAAGACAGAAACCTCCGGCGCCAGCTACGAAGCCCTGGCTGCAACGGCACTTGCCATTTATGCAGGCCTCGTCATTCTTACAACCGGCATCGGATGTACAACCAATTTCGCAGCTTCCGTCAACGCACAGCTCGCCAGGAAGGCAATTTCCGTCGCCGTAGCAAACTTTGACGCAGAAACCGTTGTTGCAACGTTCTCCCTGCGCGCAATTTGCCTGATTTGTGCATTGACACCTGCAGAGACCTCCAACGCAAAGATGCTGCGAAGGACATTCCGCCGGCGAGTGACATATTCCGGGTACTCTGACGCAGCCCTGCGCGGGTGTAGGATTTCCCTGGAAGCCTGGCGGACAAGTGCAAGTCGTTGAATGATCGATGCAGCTGCAAATTGCATTAGCGCCGCAAACATCCTTCTTAGCGCAGGGATTTCGACATTGGTTGTTGATACAAGACTCGTCCGACGGGCAATTCCTGCTGCTGCGGCAGCCGAGAATACAAACGCCGTTGTGGCACGTTTGATCGGATTGACACTGACTCGGTGTTACGCAAGGTACAACACAGACACTATTTACGCACTTTTCGCCTTCCGCACAGTCTTCGATCGAACGGCAGACGGCTTTGCACTGACCGTCCAGGCAATTACCGCCTTCACAGTTGGCATCGTGTTGGCAATAGTTGGTGGCGCGCACACAGCCATTTTGCGGACCTTCGCTGGATGGCACGAAGCGATGGACACAACGACAGACTGGCTGGCCATTGCTAATCTCGCATATGGCGTTTACTCCGCATGCGTTTTCGCAGGGGTTGACGCAACGATGATTCTCGCAAAGAGAGTTAACCGGACAGTCTTTACTGGTGAGACAAGAGCCCTCGGGCTGACAGCCAGTTTCGTAAGGATCTCCCACGTGATTCGGCTGGCATTGACACACGGGATTGTCGGTCGCACCTACCAGACAAACGGCGCTTGGATGACAAGGATTTGGATTACACGCTTCAACGGCAACGCACTCAACGTCCGGTACGGGATTAGGTTTAAAGCCTGGCGGACATTGACAGATGGCGCGGTGCTCGTCAGCGATGCAAACAGCGTTAACACCGCAGGTATTTTCGTCGCAGGCGTTGTGACAGGTGTGAGTAAGTCGATTGCAAAGTTGACTAGGCGGACAGTCGATATTGTAGACGCAGGGCACGGTTTTACAACCGTGATTCATTTCATTAGGATCTCCAGCGTAAAGCCCCGGAGGACATTCGCACACAGCCTCGTGATTGTTAACCACACATAGAGCGTTTGGTCCGCAAGTTACAAAGTCGCAAACCGGCTGACAAGTCAGAATATTGTCGTGCGAGGATCTGCAGGTGTGATCTTCCGGACACTGAGCGTCGGTCGTGCAACCATCTTTTCTCGCGGTCTGACAGCCCTGACGATCATTTGGATTTCCGGTGAAGCCGGGCAAGCATTCGCACTGGCCACGATGATCAACAGCGACGCATTGCGAGTTTGCGGTACAGGTGAAGGTTTTGCAAATTGGAACACACTTCAATACGCCCAAAGCATCCGGACGACAAGATTCGCTTGTGCGACAGTCGTGGTCGGCTATGCAATCGGGCACCGAAGGTTTTTCGCACGTAGATGTGATGGGATTCCATTCGTAGGCGTCCTGACAGCGGCAAGCAGCGTGGCCACTAGCGTCAGGCTCGCAGCGTTGATGTGAACCGCAAACGACTTTGCTGCAAGGATCCACGCAGTCCTGAATACCGTTTTCTTGCACGAGACAAAAGCTTCCCTTTGGACAGTCGGAATCGCGAGTGCAACTAGGCGGTGGAACGGATCTGCTAGGCTGACAGCCGTCCACAAGATTACTGGGATTTCCGGAGTAACCGTCCACGCAAAGACAGGATGATACGTGATTTTGCGCTACGCAAAGAGCGTTTGGTCCGCATTGAAGTTTGCTGCAGGCATCGACACACTTTCTCGAACCTTTGCCAACCTGGAAACAGATTTGCTGAGGCTCGCAATCGAGATCGTTAGCACAATGACCGCGCAGGAAGCATCCTTTGGTAAGATCGTTGGGATTTCCCTGGTAACCGGGAGGACAATGACATACGCCGTCCTGACAAACTGAACGAGGTCCGCAGGAAATTCCGCTACACTTGTCAAGACATTTTCCGTTTACGCAGCTGTAATCGAGCGGACACGGAGTGTCATGACTGCACTGACAGGTCTCGGGATTGTTGCAAGGACCTAGCTGAAGAGCTTGGCAACCCACAAACGGATTACCGAAAAAGCCGTCTTTACAACGACAGTCGTAGCTTCCAATGGTGTTTATGCACACGGCATTATTTCCGCAGGCGTTTCCGTTGCACTCGTTTATATCGTGACACTGAATGAAAGGATTTCCGGCGTAACCCGGAGGACAGATACATTCGATGGCATTTAGCCCCGCGTGACAATGAGCGTCTTTTCCGCAGACTGAACTCGAGCATTCCGATTTTTCCTGAGCTCCGCAGCCCTGATATGGATTTCCGCTCGTACCGGGATTGCAAACGCACTTCAAGTCCAGATTGTTGTATTCGCAATGAGCGTTCTCACCGCAACCAGGCTCGCAATGTGGTGGTTGTATGGGCGGCATACAGAGAAGGTCAGGATTTCCAACGAAGTAGGGATTGCAGACGCATTTGTTGGTTTGGGGATCGCAATTTGCACCGATTCCGCAGACTATACCCTCGCAACGACGCTTGCAACGGCCGCTTATGCAGACACTGGGTTCAGCGCAAGGTACGTCGGGGGAACAGACGTCTGGAACGCACTGACCTCCTGGGAAAGGATTTCCCATGAATCCCTCGATGCATTTGCACGTCGGGCCATCGTAACTCACTATGCACTGTGCTCCGCTTCCGCAAACAAAACCGTCGCATTCTGTAATTTTGAGAATAAAATTTGTAAATTGCAGTTAAAAAAAATGAAAAAAAAATTGGCTTAACCGACCGAGTGAAAAAATAATAATATTTCGTTTTCTACTTACGTGACACGCATTCGTTGTTCGTTCCTTCGGTGAACCCAATGACGCATCGACACCAAGGCGCGTGTTTATCGGGTTCGCAATAAGCATTAGGACCACAAGGTATGTTGTCGCACGGATTAACACATTTTCCTTGTACACAAGCGAAATAATTGTCACATTCGTCGTTAGTGGAGCATTCGAGTCGCGGCGCGATTGCACCAGTGCATCCGGATCCGTAAGGATCGCCGGACATTCCTCGTGGACATTCACAGATGTGACCACCGCGATTATTGATGCAATAAGCTCCGTGAGCGCATGGATTGTTGGCGCATTCGTTGACGTCGACGCATCCGTGTTGTGGATCGCCTTCATAACCCGTTTCGCACATGCATTTCGGTGGATCGCTCGGCGTACATTTGGCGTTGATACCACAAGGGAATCGATCGCAGGGATCTGTAGATTACAAGAAGTTACATATTAAACGTGATTTTCTTGTCTTTCATACAGGAAACTTTGCGTGTAATTGCAAAGAAATATATTTTCCTTCAGCACAATAAATTCTACTTACTTTTACAAAGATTTCCATCGAGCGCATCGGTATAAAATGGTGGTGGACAAACGCACTCGCCAGGTTGTACGCATTTCTCATTAGACTTGCACTCATTGTCACTGGTACATCTTTTCTGAGCGGGCGAGCACAACCCGTTGTAGGGATCACCGCCATATCCATGCGGACAAACGCACCTATGAGAACCCGGCTGATTTATGCATTCAGCGCCGTAGCCGCAAACTTGATGTCCATCCGTACATTCGTTAATATCATCGCAAGATCCATCTGGTCGTGTACTGTAGCCTTTGGGACAGGCGCAGTAACTAACACCACCAGCGATGGTGATGCATTCGGCGCCAGTTGGACAAGCTTCGCCTTTGGAGCATCCAGAAAGCATGCATTTTCCATTAACGATTTTATAGGGCGGCTGACATTGGCATTCAATGCTGTTGCATTCCTCGCAAAGAGAAAATGGATTTCCATTGAATCCCGGTGGACATTGGCACTCGTAACTGCCCGGAAGATTTTTGCATATTGCGTTTATTCCGCAAGCGGGTTTTTCTCGATGTTCCATACATTCGTTGACATCTCGACACTTTCTGCTTTCGGCGTCTCTCGTGTAACCGCGTTGGCAAATACAAACGCTGCTTCCGATAAATTCGTCCTTGATACATTGTTCACCAGCTGGGCATGGAGTGCTGGGTCCGCATACGTGAGGAACAGTCGTTTCTTTGCAACCTCCGCTGTAAGGATCGCCGATCGTACCGCTTGGACATTGGCACGAAAATGAACCTGCTTCGTTATTGCAAATCGCTCCTGGTGGGCACGGATTTACCGTACATTCGTCTACGTCTGTGCAACCACCTTTTACTCCCGGTTTGCCTGTGTAACCATTGCTGCACAGACAGGTTGCTGTCACATCATTCAGCAACATGCAATGTGCGTTCGGACCACATGACAAATCTTCGCATGGATCTGAATTAAAGAGAAAAAAAGGGATTTATAGTCACGTTTGGACACATCAATGTTTAGGCTATAATGACCATTAAAGATCACAACCGGTCAGTTCGCTTAAACGTGAATTATCTTTTTTCTTTCGTTCTATTTAGTGCTACTCACGTCTGCAATCGTTTCCAACGTTGGGTTCGGGACACAAGCAGCGTCTCTGATGGTCGCAAATTGCGTTGCCCGGGCAATCGGAATCGGCGTTACAAGTTACAACTCCGACGCACTTGTTGTAAGGATCTGGATCGGGTATCGTTCCCTCGGGGCAGGAACAAGTGTAGGAACCGTCGACGTTTTTGCATGTAGCTCCATGGCCACATACGTCAGGGCGAGTACATTCGTCGATATCTACAAGTTAATTATTTCCTCAGTCCAAGCGCTCCAAGTTTTCACTCATAAATCTCATGTTTCATGCGGCACTTACCCATGCATTCCGATTTTAAAGCGTTGCCGGAGTATCCAGGCTTACACTGACAAGTATAACTTCCAGGCTCGTTCGTACATATGGCATTCTTGCTACAGCGACCCGAGGGTCCATTTATTGGGTCGCATTCGTTTATATCTTGAGGGAAAAAAAAATAATTATATAGCTATTATTTTCAAGACTTCAAAAATTAATGTACACAGAAAAAACGAAAAAACAATTGTTGACTTAAAAAAAAATTAAGCCAGAAATGTTCACTTAATTTTATAAAAAAGTATTTATTAACTTTTATTGTACTATAAATGTACTAAAACCCTTCTGTAAAAATTGTTAAAAAATTTCGTTGCCGTTACTTTTTGATAAAAGTAAAAACTAATCATTTCATGTTTTTATCGTTTAGTCATATTTTGAATTAAATAGAAAAATAAAATATTAAATAGAGACAGTTTATCCTGAAATATTTTCGTTACTAACCGACGCAACCAGCGGATATATCGTTCGGATTGAAAGTCCATCCATCCTCGCAGATGCAATAGGCCTCATGACCATCAGCTTTACAGAAAGCGTGTTCCCCACAAGTGACTTCGTCACAGGGAGCTTTGCAAGCAACATGAGGTGGCGTTCCAATAAATCCAGTCTCGCACTCGCAGTGGTAGCTTCCTCGAGTATTTGAACATACAGCCGCAGGTCCGCACGGATTTGACGTACATTCGTTGATGTCCTCGCACTCGGCGCCAACGGCTTTGAAACCGTCTTTGCAGAAACACTGGCCCTCGATGCATTCGGCGTTGTTTACGCAATCAAAGTTTGCTTTGCACAGTGTTGTTACATCGGTCTACGGATCGAAAGAAAAAATAGTTATTGAAAATGAAAGTGAAATTAAGACACTAGAAATTATAAAGTATCTATGACAACCTTTTTTCAATAGAATCTCCAGTTGATTATTATCGGAGACATTTTAATGGTAATAATAATAATTTCTCACCTGATCGCAAGCCACTGCCGGACTGGGGTTGGCACTATACCCCGGTGGGCAGAGGCAAGTATATCCAGGAACCGCATTTTTGCAAATAGCATTAGATCCGCAAGGATTTTCATAGGCGGTGCATTCGTCGATATCTACAAATTCGTTAAAAACAATTTTAAACACCACCATTTAAATACAGAATAATTTGTCTTGAAAAATCTATCAAAATGCATGTGATTTCGATATTAAAAAAATGGTTAAAGGGTAATTGAAGCTAACCGGTGCAGCCTTTGAAAGGGTCGCCAGTATATTCGGGTTTGCAGCGGCAAACGAAGCTGCCAATTGTGTCAGTGCACTCGGCGTTATCGCCGCAAGGTTCCTCCTTGCACTCGTTAACATCTGTTAATGGTAGTTAATTGTTGATTAATTAATTATTCATTAAAACAGAGAAGAGTGAATTTTATGATGGTACACGGAAAAATAAATATCGGTGTTTTGATGAAACATATGTGCTTGAATTTAATTTCATTGATTCAATCAATTGATGTCGAATAATCAAATTAATTTAACCACCGATATATTTTTTTAGCATGTATGTAAAAGAGAGGGAGCGTTAGAGATGTTACTGACTTTCGCATAAAATCAGGCCCTGGCCAACAAAGCCTTGAGGGCATATGCACTTGTAGGAGCCAGGAACGTTGATGCATTTAGCGTTCGGCGCACAAGCATTTGTCCTCGAACATTCGTTGACGTCGATGCAACCGTGAATCGGATCTTCCTGGTAACCGGTGAGACAACGACATTCGTAACTTCCCTCGGTGTTGATGCACTTTGAGTCTTTTCCACAGGGCGTACCGCTCTCGCACTCGTTCACGTCTGTTAGATCGTTTGTTAAAAATGCTCGGAGTGTTTTCGAGAGCGATTATTTATTTAATTATGTTAAATCAGCAGCGTCGATTAATCAGAAAGCCTTTTAGTTCAGTAAATATATATTAAATTTAGAAAAATAAATAAATGTGCGTTATTTTTTATGAATTTTAGTGGAAAAATCATTCGAAATAAAATACATTCTAGTCTTGAAAACCACCTGCGTAGAAAAAAAGAATCTTTTAAAGAATCTTAAAAAAAGTCTTGAAAGAATCTTTAAAGAAATCTTGAAAAGAACCACGTATAGGATCCGGAGCAAGATTCTTTTCAAGATTCTTTCTATCCGAGAGCGTTCTGAGAATCTTTCAAAGAATCTTCGAAAGAATCTTGAAAAGCGTCTTTAAGAGAATCATGAAAAGATTCCGTCCATTAAACAGAAAAATCGTTGAAAGAATCTTAATGAAAATTTTCAGAGGAATCGAGCGAAACCTGTTGTTGTTTTTCCTTGGTGTCGAGACAGTACATTTCGATACGTCAACGAATAGTAAACACCTCGTGTATAGTCGAACTCAGGACAGCTTTGCAGTCTTATATCAGAGTTGTAAATCCCCATTAATTAATGAGATATAGTTTACAGTACAATTTGTTTTGTAATTATGATTTCACAATAATAATATGTAGTGATTATAAAAAAGAGTGTAAACATTTGAATAGCTGAAAAAAATACTAATTTTCGCTTTAATATTACAAGAAATAGTGGAAAATATGGAAGAAATAAGTAATGCATTACTTTCTTAATGCATTACTTATTTTTTTCCATTTTTTCAAAAGGATTACCGTGAATTTTTATTGAAAAATAATAATTTTTGCAGCCATTCCAAAGTTTGATCATCGTATTACAATCGCTACATGTTATTATTATAAAATCATAATTATAGAGCTGATCGTATCATCATCATTATTTCTATTAGTATTAGGCATTTACAACTCTGTCTTATATATGTTCAGACTTCAAGTCACTTGCGAGAAACGCTTCGACCGCTCGCCATCTAGCGGAGTATTGTCCACCAGTGTTTCGTATGATGTCACTAGGTGGCGAACGGACGGAGCGTTTCTCGCAAGTGGCTTGAAGCCTCAGCGTATATATAAGACTAGAAAGCTTTCCTGAGTTCGACTACACACGAGGGGTTTACCATTCGTTGACGTACCGAAATATACTGTCTCGACACCAAGGGAAAACCACAACAGGTTTTGCTCGATTCCTCTGAAGAATTTCATTAAAATTCTTTCAACGATTTTTCTGTTTAAGGGGATGCTGGAGTAGATTTTATTACCGACTTTGGTCGGTAAAAACAGGCTTTTTCGTAGTTTTGATTATTCTTCGTTAATACGCTACAAACATGCTTCAAATTGTACACGATTGTAATATCAACATAAACGAGTGGACGTACATTCGAATATTTGGTGAAAACGTACAATAAATGAAATAAATCGTATAATACTAAACCTCCCGAAATCAAAATGGCCGCCAGGGTTTGACAGCATCGCCTGTTTGGTACGATATAAAAGATTCTGGAATTCACATACGTTAAATCGAAATGTACGTCCATTCTTTAGCGTTCTCTGAATATTCTGCGAGCGTCGAAAAGTCAATTACACAAAAGGAATCCACGCAAAACCGAAACTACGATCACGTAGTCTGTTTGCGATCCCCGCGATGATCCAGGCTTAGTAATATACGAATATCTTCATTCATTGTACGTATTCACCCAATATTCGAATGTACGTCCACTTGTTTATGTTGATACTACAATCGTGTATAATTTGAAGCATATCTGTAGCGTATTAACGAAGAATAATCAAAACTACGAAAAAGCTTTTACCGACTTCGGTCGGTAAAAATCTGCTTCTGCACTCGACTCCAGCTTCCCCTTAATGGACAGAATCTTTTCACGATTTTCTTAAAGACGCTTTTCAAGATTCTTTCGAAGATTCTTTGTAAGATTCTCAGAACTCTTTCGGATAGAAAGAATCTTGAAAAGTCTTGAAAAGAATCCTGAAAAGAATCTTGCTCCGGATCCTGTACGTGATTCTTTTCAAGATTCCTTTAAAGATTCTTTCAAGACTTTTTTTAAGATTCTTCACAAGATTCTTTTTTTCTACGCGGGCAATATATTGAACGTTACATCGAAATAAATAGACGGGAATTTTTTTTTTCCGCGAATTTCCAAAAGACATAACGAAGTTGCCAATTTGAAGAAATTTTATGTTGTATAATTCTAATAATTCCATGTCTTTGGCTCAGATGAATTTTATTTACCGTGACAACCAGAGAACGGGTCGCCGTCCATTCCATCGGGGCAGGAACATCTGAAAGTTCCCTCCATGTTGGTACAATGCGCCGATCGGCCGCACGGACTTCTCGCACATTCGTCCACGTCCACACATCCGCCCTCGGGACTTTCATCGAATCCATCCGGACACTTGCACTTATGCGTACCCGGAAGGTTGACACACAGAGCTCCATGGCCGCAGGCGCCTTCGTATTGGCATTCGTCGATATCTTCGCACTAAATTGACATTATAATAGAACAAAATTTTCAAGAGCAAAAAAAAAAAATGTTGTTGAAAATATTTCTCTATCCAACAATATAATATGGTCTGCTTTGAAGATTTTCACAGGTTTTCCGATATTTTTGGCTAAATGTCTCTAATATTACAGAAAAACATTCACTTTTCCAAAAAAAATTCTGAATTAAAAAGAAAGAAAAAAAATTAAATGAATAAACTTTGAGATAAATATTTTCACCAGTGCCAATAAAATGAACTTACAGTCACGTATGGGTCTCCGGCGTATCCTTGAAGGCAGGAACAAGTATGATTTCCTTGAGTATTTCCGCAGATAGTATTTTCACCGCAAGCACCAGGTATCTGACATTCGTCGATGTCCTCGCAGTGAACCTCCCCGTCGCCGGTGTAGCCGGGTTTGCACTTGCACAGAAAATTTGCGGGCAAGTTGCAGCATTCTGCGTTTTCCACGCAACGAGCAGCCAACGCAGGATCTTCGCATTCGTCAATGTCTGAAATTGCATTTTACGTTTTCACCGTTATATATAAGCTCTCTAGAGTATATATCCAGGACCGTTAGAGGAGCCAGCGAAAACGCGTAACGCTCGAAGATCCAAAGTAAAACGGGCAATAAGGAAGAAGTACGAGGGAAACGAAAAGGGGAACTACGACTGCTTACCTTGGCAATAGAAACCGTCGCCCCGATAGCCGGGGAAGCAGGAACAGTGGAAGCTACCGAGTGTGTTGGTACAGTGGGCAAAAATATCACAGGGCCTGTACTTGCACTCGTTCTCGTCTGTTGGAACAACATAATAAAAAGAAACATCAACGACAGTGCAACAACTATGTATAACAGTTTCCAACTTTATTCCACTAGTGCACACAGAATAATGCGCTCGAGAACGCCAACTTCCTCTCTTTGGCTAGCGGCATTTCCTTCGAAGAAAATGAGTGACAGAGAGAAAGAAGGATTCTCGTAAAAACAAACGTACCTGGTACTTGACAATTGCATCCACCATAGCCGTCGTTGCAGTGGCATACGGAATCGAGACAGACGCCATTTTGGCACTTTGTGCCATCTTCTTTTGTGCAATCGTCTGTAAAAGTAAACAAACCGTAATGATGATAATTTTGGGTTTACTTTTTGTTACGAAAAAAATTAAATTTTCAATTGTATATTCATAGTAGTATTATATCATTCGTAGTAGTGTTAAGGGGAGGGAGTCAGGTAAAAAAAAATTGATTTTGGAAATTCAATATCGTCCAAATCCTATTGCATATAAAAATGCCCAACGCACTATATTGTTGGTACTCGATGAAAGGATTTTTTACTGTCGTCTGACTAGCATATGCTTTTCAATATTATTTTAAGCAAAGTTCTTAGGTTTTCCATTCTGCGCATAATTCAGATCAAACTACCAGGCAGATTGGAATGGATGAAGTCTCATTTTCTTCTTCATGAAAAGATACACCGGCTAAATGGAGCAAATGTTAATAAAAGGTAATATTTTTTAAGTGACACAATTATTAATAAATAAATTTTATGCTATTTTCTAAATTAGTGATTAACTTTGCTTTCAGAATGAAAAAAAATAGTTTGATCCATTTAGCCGGTGTATCTTTTCATGAAGAAGAAAATGAGACGTCAACCATTCCAATCTGCCTAGTAGTTTGATCTGAATCATGCGCAGAATGGAAAACCTAAGAACTTTGCTTAAGATAATATTGAAAACCATATGCAAGTCAGACGAGAGTAAAAAATCCTTTCATCGAGTACCAACAATATAGTGCATTGGGAATTTTTATATGCAATAGGATTTGAATGATATTGAATTTCCAAAATCATTTTTTTTTACCTGACTCCCTCCCCTTAAGGGGTTAGGCCTCTCTAGAATTTTCGAAAAATCGATTTTTTTTCTCCTTGGAAATGACTCATTAGGGTTTTTGGAATGTTGTTCCAAAAGATTATTGCAGGCAAAAATTTGTAAATGCCCCATTTTCGAATTTTAATGGGAGGCCGCCCGATTAGCAGGGAATCTCTCTTGTGTGCGCTTCGGTAAAGGTACTGAGAAGGGTCAAAGCAAGTATACGGCAGATAAACGCGTTTATCTCAAAACTGCTCTTTTCAAGTTGGCCGGAAACATAACTCAAAAAGTTTACCACCGATTTATTTGAAATTTTGGATATATCTTCAAAAATACATTATCTACAGAAGTACGTAGGATTTTTTTTTAAGTTGCATAGTTTTTTTGTTATTGATAATTCTCGAACGATTTTTAAGCCAAATTTTTGAACTTTCACTTTAGATGCTCGCCATTTTGTCAAAAATGCCTGTATTGAAAAAATCCTACGTACTTCTCTAGCTACTGTTATGTATAAGTGAAAACCGTCAAAAAACTCATCATAATTCAAAAATTACTGAAGCTGTGTGTCCGGCCGTGGATTCCAAAAAAAAAGAGATGTCATCGCCACAAGGCTGTACAGCCGCCATTTTTAAAGTAATTACTATGAAAAAATTACTATACACAGTTAATGATATGTACAATAAATACCCTTTCTCAAAAAATCGATGTCTCTAATAGTTTTTCTGAAAAAAATTCCCAAAAAAGCCTATTTTGTGGCCCTCTAGAGTGGTCTAACCCCTTAAGACCGAGGAAATGTGCGAAAGAGGCAGAGAGACATGGTGTTCACATTGGGCGACGAAAGTCCCACGGGTGTATCGTCGCCTGTTAAAAGTTGCCCGTCCGTGCGTCTGACGCATAAGGTTCAAGATTGGCGATGCGTGCGCATAAAATAGAAGAAGAAGAAGAAGAAGAAAAAGAAGAAGAAGAAGAAGAAAAGGAAGAAACATGCGTGACAAGTTTTCCGGCTAGGCACAAGATGTTGTTCGCATATAGATATATCGGAGAAGCCGAGAGAGCGCAACTAGCGAGAATATTAACGGTAACATCGTTTGTGCCTGACGCGGAAGAATATACACTTGTGTCTCATGGCTCTCGAGTTGGCTTGTTCGGTTGAAGGTACGGTACGTATAATTTAACGTTCCCGCGGCAATCACCGTGGCCGCCTCCGCCTCCTCGTCCTCTCTCGTATAGTTTAGCTTCTCCCGCCGCATCTCCAACTTCAACTCTCGCTTCGCATACAAGAAAATTTTTAACATCTCCACTGTATAAGTCTTCTTATCGCTCTCGAATCACTCACCCGTGCATTTCAGTCTGTCACGTTGCTCGTCCGTGCCTTGATAACAGTCGTTTCTATGGTCGCAGAGCTTTGAAAGTTCGAGCAGTTGAAGTACGTCCGTCGACTCGTTCACCTGACAACCGAAGTAGCCGTCCTCGAGATTTAGGAAGAACACTTCTCTCCGAGGTCCGCGTCCGATTCCAGCTAGGGAGTCGGCCTGTAAATATACAAATTTCATGAGAAAACAAAGTTGCACCGAATTTTTATATTTAAGAAAAAAAAAATTTACCAATTAGTCAATTTTACATAAAATTTTGGTGGAATTAATTATTACTAAATAAAATATTATTATTATTATTGACTTAAAAAAAAATGCAAAGATTTTGTTCAATTTCTAGTTTTACATTTCGAGTTTAGGTTTATACCTTTTTTGTAAAACTATAAACTGTCGAAAATTTTTCTGTGAAATTAACAAAAAGTTCCTGTGGTCAACATTTTTCCTATTAAAAGTACAAAAAATTAATTACGTTTCTTTTTCATTAGCGATTTAAAAAAAACTATAAATTACTTACCGGACACAAGGATAGAAGTATCCAAACCGCCAACGGCCAAAGATGTTTCATCTTGGCTGTAAAAAAAAAAGAAAAAAATAAAAATGTGAAATGATCAAGGTGAAGATACACGAAATTCTTACTGGGCATTGAAAAATCGACATTATAGGCAAATTAATGGGTCCCCGGGGGAAGAAAGACGCGGAGCGTTTACCGGCTACCACGATACCACCGTGCTATATATTATTCTCTATCTTGGCTATGTACCAGCGTCGTGTTTTAATTATTCCTTGACGCCAAAACGTTGACTCATCACACTGATGGCTCGAGTGTGGCTTGCGCTTCGCCAGTCACGCACACAATTATTCGCTCTGTATATCCAGCGACAGTGTCATCCGTCATCCCGATTACAAGTATAATTCCCGAACTTGCTAATATACAAGTGACAGACAAATTAACGCACGCTCCAATGAAACCCTTAACGAGTCTCTGAGAAATCACGGAAATTAGTGCCTCCTTAGTTTTTAATTCCTTGAATAATTTTTTTTTTCTTTATTCTATTCGCGAAGGATTTGATTAAGTGCTTGTTCGTATGCTCTGAAAGGCATCGAACCTTGTGAGTGAAGAGGATGAAGAGAAAATAAGAATAAGAGGAAGGAGAGGTACGAATGAAGTGGAAAAGGGACGAGAAGAAGAGAGAGATGGAGAAGGGGGTGAGAGCGAGAATTGCGGTAATAAAGGAGGGCGTGCGAGTGCGATGCACTTGTGGACCTCCTGAGACTCCCCGCTTCGATATTCCCCACCTTCGGGCCCTGCCGATATAAGCCAAGATCGCAGGAAGGCGAGGAAAAAAGTTTATACCATTGCTAGTGTAAAATCGCACAGCTGCGAGACGATGGACGAGTAACGAGTAAGTGGAAGGTAGTTGCATTGTTTCTCTATCTTTGCTCGACTCTGTGTACTACGATGTGAGAGGACGGCTGGAATTTTATTTCTGCTTTCTCATGGAGAAAGGTTTGCTTCATTGAGATAAAGGAATTATATGTTTTTATGTTGTTTAGAAAAAAAATCGTCAACATTTTTTTTTCTATTTTTGTAATAAAAATTATGTTTTTTGTGTGAAGAAGCAAAATACAGCAATGCAATATCTTAATTCGCATTCCTTTTTGCTTCCTCATAGAGGAAGCTTTGTTTTCATGAAAAATTTTTTTTTGAGTTTTTTATATCAGGACACTTAGAATTGTCCAAAACGTCGAGAAAAGTGGTTTAGAAAAAATGTCCGTATGTATGTGTGTGTGTGTGCAGGGCTTCGGAAATTCAATCGCCTCTTACTCAGTAACCGTTAGAGCGATCGGGCTTAAATTTGGCAGGCAAGTGAAGCAGTAGTCCCTCTTTGAATTATGCGATTTTTGACTAAATATATGCATACATTTTGATTTTATGTAATTTTTAATTTTTTGAAAAAAGGGCGCGGTCGCTCTAACTTTCGTAAAAATTAGTATATCGTGCTAAATAGTTCTTCATAATAGCATTGGCACTTAATGTTGTTTGGTATTGAATTTGGTTCGAATCGGTCGAGTGGTTCAGATTTTATCGAATATTGAATTTCTGAAAAAATATACATTATGTCGCTAACTTATACAAAATCTAATCTGACCAATCGAGCTCAAATTTTGTATATGAACAGAATAATATTCAGCTATGTTAAATATGTAATTTAGTGACAAACGATAGAAAAATTTCAATTTTATTGGATTTTGAATAGTTGAAAAAAATTACGGTATCGCATTGTCTGCGGCAAAGCATGAGATATCCATCCCAAATGAAATATATGAACTAAATAATATTCAACAACGATAGATATATAATCTAGTGACGAACGGGTATAAATTTTTATTCCATCGAATTTTGAAATATCAAAAATATAACTTTAACGCATGAACTTTTGAAAAACTTAAGATATCAGCACAAATTTAGTATGTGAACGAAATAATACTCAGACATGCTTATCTATTTATTAAAAATTGACTGGTGTGGTTCAGCATTTCGTAAAACATCAGAAAACAAGAATAAAATACAACAAGGATGCAAAGTAGAACCTTGCACATTGCTTCCTCATTATATTTCGCTTTTGGCAAAGCTTCCTCTATGAGGAAGCCAAAATTAATTAACATAATTCCTCATAGAGGTAGCTTTGCAAAAAGCGAAATATAATGAGGAAGCAATGTGCAAGGTTCTACTTTGCATCCTTTTTTGCTTCCTCATAGAGGAAGCTTTGTTTTCATGAAAATTTTTTTTTTCGAGATTTTTATGTCAGGACACTTAGAATTGTCCAAAACGTCCAGAAAAGTGATCTAGAAAAAATGTCCGTATGTATGTGTGTGTGTGTGTGTGCAGGGCTTCGGAAATTCAATCGTCTCTTACTCAGTAACCGTTAGAGCGATCGGGCTTAAATTTGGCAGGCAAGTGAAGCAGTCGTCCCTCTTTAAATTATGCGATTTTTGACTAAATATATGCATACATTTTGATTTTATGTAATTTTTAATTTTTTGAAAAAAGGGCGTGGTCGCTCTAACTTTCGTAAAAATTAGTATATCGTGCTAAATAGTTCTTCATAATAGCATTGGCACTTAATGTTGTTTGGTATTGAATTTGGTTCGAATCGGTCGAGTGGTTCAGATTTTATCGAATATTGAATTTCTGAAAAAATGTACATTATGTCGCTAACTTATACAAAATCTAATCTGACCAATCGAGCTCAAATTTTGTATATGAACAGAATAATATTCAGCTATGTTAAATATGTAATTTAGTGACAAACGATAGAAAAATTTCAATTTTATTGGATTTTGAATAGTTGAAAAAAATTACGGTATCGCATTGTCTGCGGCAAAGCATGAGATATCCATCCCAAATGAAATATATGAACTAAATAATATTCAACAACGATAGACATATAATCTAGTGACGAACGGATATAAATTTTTATTCCATGGAATTTTGAAATATCAAAAATATAACTTTAACGCATGAACTTTTGAAAAACTTAAGATATCAGCACAAATTTAGTATGTGAACGAAATAATACTCAGACATGCTTATCTATTTATTAAAAATTGACTGGTGTGGTTCAGCATTTCGTAAAACATCAGAAAACAAGAATAAAATACAACAAGGATGCAAAGTAGAACCTTGCACATTGCTTCCTCATTATATTTCGCTTTTGGCAAAGCTTCCTCTATGAGGAAGCCAAAATTGATTAACATACTTCCTCATAGAGGTAGCTTTGCAAAAAGCGAAATATAATGAGGAAGCAATGTGCAAGGTTCTACTTTGCATCCTTTTTTGCTTCCTCATAGAGGAAGCTTTGTTTTCATGAAAAAAAAAATTTTCGAGATTTTTATGTCAGGACACTTAGAATTGTCCAAAACGTCCAGAAAAGTGATCTAGAAAAAATGTCCGTATGTATGTATGTGTGTGTGTGTGTATGTATGTATACAACTCCGAAAATTCGAACGCCGATAACTCAAGAACGGTTTTGTATATCGCGCTCAAATTTGGCACACTAGTGTAGCAGCAGACCCTCTTCAACTGTAGCAATTTTCGACAAAATCTGTGCGAAAATTTCGATTTTATGCCGTTTTGAATTTTTTGAAAAAAGGACGTGGTCGCTCTAACTTTCGTAAAATTTAGTCTATTTTGCCAAATAGTTGGTTATAAGAGTAGGTGCACTCAATGCTGTTTGGTATTGAATTTGGTTCGAATCGGTAAAGTGGTTCAGATTTTATGGAATTTTGAATTTTTCAAAAAATTGACATTATCGCTCTATTGTAACTTTTGCAAAACTTGACATAGCAAGCTCAAATTTTGTATATAAATGAAACAATATTCAGCCATTATATATGTATAATTTAGTGACAAACAGTATGAAATTTGTGATTTTATGGAATGTTGAATTATTTTTAATAATATACGTTATCGCATTTACTTTCGAAAACGCTCTAACAATAACGAAATAACGGAAGAACGAAATAGAAAAAGCGAATTCACAACATGTTTATTTATCTAATTTAAAAAAGGATGCAAAGTAGAACCTCGCACATTGCTTCCTCATTATTTTTCGCTTTTTGCAAAGCTTCCTCTATGAGGAAGCCAAAATTGAATAACATACTTTTTTGCTTCCTCGGAGAGGAAGCTTTGTAAAAAGCGAAAAATAATGAGGAAGCAATGTGCAAGGTTCCACTTTTATCAATAAATTCTCTCATATAAAATTGTAACTCTTGGTTCCAATCATCGATATATACACGACCTATATTGATAGGCCCTTGCAAATAATAGAGAATTACACGGTCACAAGGCTTTCACTTTCATGCCAATATACATGCTGCACATAGTGTATTGTAATTTAGAGCGGATTTGTACGCGTTAGCTTATGAATGTGCAGCAGCAGTAGCAGCAACGTTAACGACTGTTGGGAAGCCTAGAGGTAGCGAATGAGATTGCTCCTTCCGTTCCATGACAAAGCCACGAGTGCATTCCATCCGGTTCTTGGTTTAATCAAAGTTTAATTGAGCCGCGCGTGATCGTACACATCATCCCGTAATCCTCAGACGATTTCTGCATCGTATTATAAAAATGACTCTCTCCCTCTCTTTCTCTTTTTTTCTCGCCTCCTCTTCCTCGCTCTAAGAGGAAAATTGAGCGATTCACTTGATGACCGTGACTGTTTCCTTTATTTGGCGATGAGCCGAACTCCGACAAGGATTTGCATACTTGGTTGTCACTATTTTCTACAGCCGTGACGTACAAACGCGAATATAAAGCTGATGTTTTTTCATAGCGGCTATTACTCTGTTGCGAGTCGATATAATCGTCACCTACGCAAACAAATGCTCACAGGAGCACTAATAGTGTCGAGGACTTTAAGATAGTCATCGATGGAAGATCAGAGGGCGTGTGCCTCTTTATTAATTAATCATTTATTATTTAATTTGCAGAGCTTACAATATGAGACATTTTTCCATTTTTATGCGCAATAAAATTTATCTATTGATTATTCGATTCTAGTAACTAATTTCCCGAAATATCAAAATTCGTCTCACTAGAGAATTGTAATAATCGATGCGTAACAAAGTTTGCCTATAATTACGCAGAAATGCGATCCATCATGATCGATCGAAAAGGTGTGCGACATGTTTACGCAGAGCTGCTAAACCAACAATTGGGGGAACGACGATAATAGAGTAGTGTGTGTATATACACAATGTGGAATTAACGTTAAATTCCATAAATCATTGAGAAAAACCGGGAGACCGAAAAATATTACATCGTTGTGAAAAGTGACACGATGTATGTGTATGTCACTCGCAATATTTGTACAGTTATAAATGTACACGTGTCTTAATATTTTTCATGTATCGAGTCAACAATATTTTTATCTATTCGGCTCGATCATTGAATTTACTAGTTTGTCCGGAGATCGAATTGGGATTTATAACTGATTTTCAAAGCGAGATACTCGGCGATTTATAACTTTATATACTCGTTTGGAACATTCATTTTTGTTTGTTAAATATTTCTTTTCGAAACGTCCACAGCAGCTTTTCAAACCCAGCTATATAGGAATACGACAATAAAATATATCGCTCAAAAGGTAATTTACGAGCAAACTTGAACTGCTGTTTATTGTTTGCCTTTCCCGGCTGGCCGCAGCGTCAAAATAAGTAACAAACAACCTTTTTAAGGGGCGGGCGTCACATCAAAGTTGCTATTCATTTATGATTATCGCAATTTTGTAGCTGGTATTATAAGACAAAATATTGACTTTTGATTTTTAAAATAAAGAATTTTTTTTTATCTCGAGAATACCTTTCGTAGATAGCCAAAAAAAAAATGATGCATCATATATATGCTCTGTAGGGCACCAGAAACTTTTCAATCTAAATTCATATTTTTTAATTTATTTACATTTTCTTATAGTAAGTTAAAAAAAGGATGCAAAGTAAAACTTTGCACATTGCTTCCTCATTATATTTCGCTTTTTACAAAGCAACCTCTAAGAGGAAGTATGGGAATTGATTTTGGCTTCCTCATAGAGGAAGCTTTGTAAAAAGCGAAATATAATGAGGAAGCAATGTGCAAGGGTCTGCTTTGCATCCTTATTTTAAGGGGAGGGAGTCAGGTCAAAAAAATTGATTTTGAAAATTCAATTTCATCCAAATCCTATTGCATAAAAAATGCCCAATGTACTATATTGTTGGTACTCGATGAAAGGATTTTTTACTGTCGTCAGACTTGCATATGCTTTTCAATATTATCTCAAGCAAAGTTATTAGGTTTTCCATTCTGCGCATGAATCAGGTCAAACTACTAGGCAGATTGGAATGGTTGACGTCTCATTTTCTTCTTCATGAACAGATACACCGGCTAAATGGAGCAAATGTTAATAAAATGTAATATTTTTTAAGTAACATAATTATTAATAAATAAATTTTATGCTATTTTCTAAATCAGTGATTAACTTTGCTTTCAGAATGAAAAAAAAATAGTTTGCTCCATTTAGCCGGTGTATCTTTTCATGAAGAAGAAAATGAGATGTCAATGATTCCAATCTGCCTAGTAGTTTGATTTGAATCATGCGCAGAATGGAAAACCCAAGAACTTTGCTTAAGATAATATTGAAAAGCATATGCAAGTCAGACGACAATAAAAAATTCTTTCATCGAGCACCAATAATATAGAGTATTGGGCATTTTTATATGCAATAGGATTTGGATTATATTGAATTTCCAAAATCAATTTTTTTCACCTGACTCCTTCCCCTTAAATAAATATAAATAAGCGCACACTCTCGCTTTGTGAAAATATAATAAGGCCAAACGGTCCAGAAACTCCCTCGAATACTCTATCTTCTCTGTTTTTTTTTTTTTTTTTTTTTTTTTTGTAGAACACGATAGAAATCGGTGCTTTCCGAAATTTCATTGGGAAGCAAGGATATGGCTAGTTTATACGACATAAATCGTTACTTTTCGCAATATAGACTGGACAACATCGCTATGAAAAAAATTCGAGTCGTCATAGAATTCGAACCGCTCTGCCGATTTGTCTAAAATTTGTGTCCGACATTTGTTTCATGATAGTCGATGTGCCGACAAAATTAGAACCCAGTATCTCGTCTTTTGCACAATCCAGCGCGAGAACGAGATTTTCAACAAAATTAAAAATGCCACAAAATTTGAACAGCTTAACAGATCTGCGTCAAATTTGTACTCAAACCTTGGTTCATGGTTGTCCATATGTGAACCAAATTTGAGATAATTCTGCAAAAAATTAAGAAATTTTTTTTTTTTTCGTCGCGGCATTTTTTTATTTTTCAGGCAGAAAAATCGAGATTTACCGACATAATGATCATTTACTTGACAAAATTCATCACTGATAATCAATAAACGTGATGACACGTTGAAAATTGCAGTCGGATGGCTCAGAATTTACAGAAGTTGAATTACTTACAGACATTATAAAAAAAATTGAAATTGCAATAACATTAGAACTGCTTTACCGATTTCCGTCAAATTTGGTAGAGATCATGATTTGATAGTAGTCCGTTTACGTACAAAATTTCAGCCCGATATCTCTTGATTTGCGGAAGTTGTAGCGTGAAAACAATTTTTTCAAAAATTTAAAAGTGTTGTGAAATCTGAACTTTCCAACCGATTCGCTCCATCTACAATCCCAAACGTTGTTCTATGATAGCCTACTCGCCTGCCAAATTTGAAGAACATCCAATGAAAATTACGACAGTTATCGCGCGACCCATGAAATCTGCACATACGCACGCACACACATACAGACATTTCGTAAAAACCACTTTTCTCGGCGTTTTATGACTTTCTGAGTGCACCCTGACATGAAAATCTCGAATAAATTTTTTTTTACGAAAACAAAGCTTCCTCTACGAGGAAGCAAAAAATTGTAGAACGCCTTAAGGAGGTTGGATACCGTTTTTCTGGCGGGGAGGTGCGCGGTTTGCCGGGGAGGTAATGTGCGAGAGAGAGGTCCGTGTCGCGCGTTCACTGGCGTACATTGTTGTACTATTCCAGCAGTTTTGTTTTTACGTTTTCTCGGCAACCAAGCAGACGAATCATTTCGGTCTTCGTAAAAGTTCTTTTCGAAAATACAAAGAATGATTTGGTTCTGTTATCAACAATTGTTCATCATTTTTATTATACTTTCGAGAATAACGTTGAAGGTGCGTATAGTTTTCGCTATGTCGCCCATGCATAAGAGTGTAATTTCAATAATTAATTTCTCGATAACCATCTAGACGATTGACATAGAATTTGGCATGGAGATGTAAGTTTTATCTACGAATATCCTCCAAAAATTTGAGAGCATGTTTATCATTTTGAGTTGGGTATCCATCCTCCTTAAGCGTGCTACTAGGCTTATTTATATTTTAATTTTTTTTAGTAACTATACTCGATAAAAAAATTATTATACGACAAGATTTGTAAGAATTTTCAGCAAGAACAGATTCTTGGATATTTTATTCTGCCTACGCGAATTATTTCTTTCTTTCGTCCTCGCGTTTATGACCACCTACGCGGGAACACGCGTGACTCGGTTTATATATGGAAGTGTTGCGACAGCGTACGCCGACAGTATACTCCGTGTGTTGTGTCGCGAGTACACCATTTGTGTCTCGTGAAAGTATTCACTGTCTAGAAAAATCGTTGACAGGGCTTTTTTTTTTTTCTTTTTTCATTTCTCACAAGTGACGAGATGCTCGGCAAACTTGGTCAACGTGGAGCTCCAGAAACACTCGGGTTTTCCTACAACTATAATCAGGACGTAATACATCATTGCTACAGGAGATCAGTGGAACACGACGAGCTCCCATTTTTTTTTTTTTCATAAATATTCATTAGCGCTCGTTAGCGGTACGAATCAGGATAAGGAAAGGGTTCTTTTTATGGCAATTTATACACCCGCACTTCGTTCACACGTGGGTGTAACGGTCAAATTTTATCGATAAAACTAAAGATATACGTTGTAAAAAGAATTGCTTGGAATTGAATATTCTCGAAGGTTTTCTATATATAAATTTATATATCCGATTTGGCATGCAAGTACGATGTGAATTTTTGTTTTTTTATTTATATGTTTTATCTTATAAAGTCGTGTTAAACGAACGCGTAGTATTTTTTTAAATAAATAAATTTACAGATATTTTCAAGAGTGTATACAAAACAAGGGTAAAAGAGAGAATGCGTAAAATGCATTACTTAGAGGCCGACTCAAGATGCAAAGACCGAAATAGCGCAGCGATGTGCATGCATAATTTACCGTAGCGGTAGGGAGATGGCTGCTTCTCTTTCTCGGCCGTATTCTTTTGCACGAGGGCCAAAAGAAGGAGGGAGAAAAGGAACCGAGAGGGAATGGAGAGAGCGGCAGAGGATTCAACAGGCGGAAAGCCAAGGGAACCGTGGCGAGCGCTCCGTACGATACTCGAGTTGGAGAAATAAAAACATGTAACAGCATTTCCTCTAGACGATTGAGTTACGTCGAGGCTACGCAACTGTTTTATCAACGATTTTGAGTTTTTTTTTTATCTATCAAAAAGCCTTAAAATTATGGAAATTAAATTTTTCAATTCAACTCTCTTTCCTTAAAATAATTAAAACTTATTGGTGTTGCACATATCAATTCTTGCATTTATATAAAAAGTACCATTCTATGTATACCAAAAAATTAGAGACAAAAAAATGTGAATATTTTTATTATTTCACATAAGGTTTACATGGCAATGTTAAATCAAACTGTGTTCCGAATGCATTTGCATTTTTATAAATATCGATAGTTCTGTAATCTGTTCTGAAGAATGGCTTGCACATCAGCATGTATTCTTAATAAATAAATACATCCACAGACACAGTGTATCTGTAAGCAATTCAAAGCTGAAAGTGACACTGAAAAAAATGTTTGTATGAAAATTACTATACCGGTATTGGAAGCTCGGATGCATATACCGCATATGAATTTTGATATACATAAATCTGTAATATTTAAAGAATCGGTATACGATAATTAAATAGAAACCTTCGATATTAATGGAAAAATGTGTTCGAGGTTTACAACATTTTCACCAATTATTATAAGTAACGTACATTAAAATTCACAAACGGGTGAATAGTTTTTTTTTCACGTACTGTATACTAATTTCAATATGCATTCTATTGTAAAATTTAGTATGGTAGTAGACTAAAAAGGGATGTACACCTCTAACTGTAACGAACCAGAGTGCTTTATTTATGCAACACTCTTTTCTATTATTGTAACCAAAGGATATTAAAAGTCATATATGTACGAACAGTTTTACTCGTATACGGTATACTAATTTTAAGGTAGTTCTATCGGTACGCCGGAGTCATAAATCTCAGAGTCTATATGACATTAAAAAATAATCATACGCATCACTTTGACTGCCTCAATAATAATATAAAAAATAATCGAGAATCCTTCGAAATTGACGTAATCAAATTAAAACGATTATTTGTAAATAGTTGATATGTTTAGTGTGGATTTGACTTCATTTTTACGATAATTAGGTTAGGAAACGTCATTTGGTCCGGTATCGTGCACTTTGATCTTGGTTCAATTAAACATTATTCCGGAGACTTCACCTTTTTTCATGATGCATTAATTCCTGAATGATTTGCGAATCCGTAGTACTTTTTATTTTTTCTCTATCTTTGATCTAAGTATGTTAATTTTCGATTTAAAGATCAATTTTTCCAGCCCTCCCGTTAGCGCCGTGTAAAAAGACCGATTTTCAAGTTTTAATTGTTCATTCAAATACTCGGTAAACGCCTTCAAGATTTTGTGCAAGTAAAATTGAATAGCTAAATTAGAACATGTCAAAAATTCATGCATATGAGTTTGGATTGCCTTCACGACAGAACTATCTTAAAGATCAATTTTTCCAACCCTCCCGTGAGCGCCGTGTAAAAAGATCGATTTTCAAGTTTTAATTGTTCATTCAAATACTCGGTAAACGCCTTCAAGATTTTGTGCAAGTAAAATTGAATAGCTAAATTACAACATGTCAAAAATTCATGCATATGGGTTTGGATTCCCTTCACGACAGTACTACCTTAACATGCATTTTTCTTTAAATTTAGTATGTTGGTGTAGCAAAGAAATTTAATTTAAAAATATTTATTTGTACGTGTTCAATCGAGTCTTTCTCCACTTTTAATTACATATTACATCTTTGTCTACATGTTGGTACATATTAATCGTTGAAAAACATATTTAATTTTTTTTACATTGTTCGGGAGTCGAACCTGGGACTCTCCGGTTGGTGTTGTTGCGCTGCGCCTTAGCTCACTCAGCCATTCAGATCATATGATTGAACAATTTTTTTTTGTCTGTTTGATTGTCGGTAATATGAAATATAAAATGAAATTAGTGTAATATAGTCAGATATTTTTAGATTTATGTGTTTGCGCCTAATATGGTAATAATAAAAGCACGTTCAGTTATTTTTCACGGCAATCGTAACCGATCAAATAGGGTACGTTGTTACTATCTATAAATATATTGAACGAAGTTGCTTGTTTCATTGGTTGCGCGAATTAGTTCATTAGTATTTGGGTGAATGACTCTCTGATTGACCTCAGGGTCAGTACTTGGACGGGTGACCACCTGGCTGATTCTGACTGTCAGTACTAAGTTCGTTAACCACCTGGTTTACACTGACGGTCCATACTGGAAATCGTTAAATGCGGTTATTAATTTCCAATAACGGTATATGAATACCCAAACAAGTCTTTGGATAATCACATTGGATGTTAGTTTTAATACACTTCTGCCAACAAACTTTAAAAGATTCTGACCCTTTACCAGTTTGATTAAGTTATTGAAATTTAAAGAACAGGCGACTTTTCCTATTCATATAAAAAGGTATAATATTTTTATATTCAAGTACAGAATTTTACAAAACTCTGCACTGATTTTAAAACACCGGTCTATAAATAGTTGCCTTGGCACACGCGTATTCAAAAATTAATATCTTTCTTACAATTGCAAAGTATTAGCACCGAAAATTCCAACGCGTATTTCTTAATTTCTAATGACCGTATATTAATGTTCAAATAAGTTTTAAGATATCTACAATGCATGCTAATTTTAAGGTATACTTGTGGACGAGATTTCGAGGTTTTTAATCTTTTAATTTTGAAATCGTGCTTTAGAAATTTAAACTATCATGAAGACCTACTTTTAATATGTAATTGTATATTAAATATTTAGTCAGCCTCTAAACTTGCGAACTTGTACACTAATTTTAATACACCGGTCTATGAATAGTCTTTCTAACAGACATGTATTGTAATTTTAAATATCAGTTATATGAAAATTCATTTACTTTTGCTAAATTTCGTATACGGATGCTATATTTACCAGACAAAGTATATCAATTTCTATTTTATATACCAGGTTTTGAAATTTCATAGTTGTTGGTGTACGAAAATTCCTTTTTTTTACAGTGTAGAATAAAAACAGTGCCACAATTTACGGGGCCATTTTGCCACAAATTTGCGGCCATTTTGTCCCAACCAACTTGCTTTCAGAATCCTTTCGACATAAAGCCCGAGATTTCTTTTCCTAAGGTAACAATAAATTTTTTCCTGGTAACTTCACATAACCCCACGGAACAAAAATAAGTCAAAACATGTCGTCTTATAATCAGCATCATTTGGATATCTTACCGTTTTATCATTAATCTATTCCCGCGCATTGGCGAGGCGTTGTACAATATAAGACTCTTGGAGACAGCACGCAGGTCTCTTTCTCTCTCTCTCTCTCTCTCTCTCTCTCTCTCTCTCTCTCTCTCTCTCTCTCTCTCTCTCTCTCTCTCTCTCTCTCTATCTTTCTTTCCGTGTCGTGTCTATTCGACATTTCCGTATTCCCATAGGACGTCGCGACCCTGACTCTCACACAATCTTGTATATAATTTACAGTGCAATTTGTGTAACGCGTTGGCGGAGACGTTCCTGAAGCATCAATCAAAAGGGGAGGTGATGTGAGCTTCCCTTTCCCGCCACCGGAACAAGGATGAAAAATGTCCAATGTCCTTTGTGCGCTGGGTATAATCGTCCACACTTGCTCTCACTCACTCCAGCTGACTCTGGCGAT
Organism: Ephialtes manifestator; assembly: GCA_963970395.1. Taxonomy (NCBI): domain Eukaryota; kingdom Metazoa; phylum Arthropoda; class Insecta; order Hymenoptera; family Ichneumonidae; genus Ephialtes; species Ephialtes manifestator. Next base: position 3,559,868 of record OZ019979.1, read on the forward strand.
CCGAACGCGAGTCCCACAAAGTAATTGCCTCTCGGTTTCGTAACAATCTCCTTGAGACAGTAGACAACACCGAGAAAAGAGTTGTCGGGTCGTTATCCCCGAGCTGCTTAGCCAAAGTGTTAGGTTGCGTCACAGCAGCGCCTCTGTGTGCCTTACTTTATAACTACCGGGCAGCTTAGTTTCGGCCTCACGGGATCATCAACTTTCCGTTTATTTCGCCCAACACACCAAACGATTCGTTCAACCGCCGCTAGAGGTATTCCTCAAGAACAACAAACACTCGGTATCGGAGATAATGCGCAAGTATTTAGACGATACGACCAACAAACCTACGAGATAAGTCGTTTAGAAAAAGTGTCTGAATGTTTGTGTGTGTGTACGTGTGATCACGTTTCTAAAATCCAAACCTATATATCTGAACAACGGCTGTACCAATCGAACTACAATTTCCCACACAAATAGAGCATTTATGCTCCTTTGCTTGTAGTAATCAACGCAATAATTGAACCACCTGGTCAGTTTTCATGAGACTACATTTTTTTTCAACTCTGTATCTATTATGAAAGTTATATTTATTATTTAAAAAAAAATGTCTTTTTTTTCTTCGAACTTTTATGCGTGAAAATACTACAGCAGGTCCGAGAAACACTTTGCTACACGTTGTTGCTTTTTCGTCTTTTTTTTTTTTTTCATTGAGTCGGCAAACAATGAAAGAATCAACCGCTCGGGGCTTTCGCTCTACCGCATTTTTTTCAATGCTCTTGAAGCTCACCAAAGGCTCCCCACTAACGGGGACACCTGTTGCTCTGAATGTAAACAGCTCCCTCGGCTGGCCCATTGAAACGCTAAATCGTCGAGATATATACCTGCGGGGTGAGCTGATGGGACGTCTGAAGGTCGTACAAATGCGGGCCAACTGTACTTTCAAAGCCAAACACGGAAGGATGAAGATGTATGTACAGGATAAATTTCTTAGCAACGTAAAACAAAAGGAATTCTTTAATTATTCGGCCGAATACTTTTTTAATCAAGCGTAGAATAATGTTACGGTTATTTGTGGAAACAAATATTTGGTGGTCTAGTAAAAACATAATTTACTATAGCTAAATTTATGTTTTTACTAGTAAGGGAGAACGGGGGAATCGCAGTCACCGGGCAATGCCGGTCACCTTATTTTTTTTGCTTAACTTTTTTTTTTGCTTAATCAGCTTACGTATATACTAATTAACTAATTTAATACTACGTGCCAATTATACTACGAAAAAATAAACAAATGAAATGATTTTTAGATTATGCACTCTTTTTTTATAAGAAAAGCAGTATTTTAAATAAGGGTTTTGCGTAATTTATTGACGTTAAAATCACATCTAACCGTTTTTCATGTATTTTTCGGACTCGTAGCTTTAATTTTCCCGATGTTAAAATGTTGATTCCGTAAATAAATATATTGAAAGTAAGGACGATCACGTGTGCGGGGCAATGGTAGTCGAGGGACGTCAGTGAGTTACCGGCACAATTCGCCGGCGCACGTCAAATGAATTTTTCGCCGTAAACATCACGTTATGTATGCATTAATAATAGAAATTCAGTTCAACTAATGACAAAGTAATAAATTAGAAACGAATAAGAATTGACATATTGAAAAATATACGTAGAAATGTGTTCAATTTGATGGCGATTTCGGTGTTGACATGAGGCTAGAATTTTTGAGGTTAGATTTTTTATTTTTTTGTAAACCATAGATAAAAATTTGTACGTGCAATTACAGATGCCTCGCTGTAAAAAAAAAGACGATAGAAAAGGGAAAATGGTGCTCAGAAGAACTGAGAGCTGAAATTGGGGCTGTGGAAGCTGGAATTCCCATAAGAAACATACCAAACAAAGAAGAAACTGATAGTATAGTAAAGTTTCGCTGAGAAAATTAATCTCAGGTTTTGTTATACTTTAAAAGAGACTGTTATATTATTTAATGTTTACGTAAGAGAGTATAAAATGAGTTATATTAATACATTTTAAGAGAGGATCGATAACTGTACCAAAAGACTGCGATTTATAATAGCTATATTGATAAGCGTTATATTTTCACGAGGAAATAAACAAAAATTAAAAACAATTATATTTTCCGTAATATGGTATTGGTTTTTATAAAATCGCCTTCTATAATAAATCGTTGTCAGCTTAACAACAAAAGTGTAGATACCCCGTAATTGACCACAGTTCCCCAAAAGGCGACCGTGATTACCCAAATCGTCGGGTAATGGCAGTCGCTCTGCACATGATTTGAAAAAGAATGAAAAATCCATTTGTACGACTGCTTTCGGGACTTTCATGTTGTTCATTTTCAATAATAGTTGATGAAGTATCCAACAACCGTTACTTTTTGGCAGAAACGACTTTTTATTTATAGAAAAAAGCAAATATTCCTTAGTGACTGCGATTCCCCCGTTCTCCCCTACATTTTACAGCGGTTGAAATTTTCCAACTAGTTTGGTGGTGCTTATGAATGCGCTTCGGTAGGACGAAGGAACAATAAGAAAAAAGGAACGTGGATGATCGAATATGCCGCTTACGCAACAATCGAGGGTCGGAGGGTAGGCCGGTTGAAAAAAAAACTGCTGGATCTCTGGCCTTGGTTGTCGAGTATAGGTAATACTAACGGGACTTTGGGCGTCATCGATCATTAAGGATGCATCACACATACATTCTTAAACAAAAGTTAGATTAAATAAGAATATTTCCTACAGAAGAATAATCGAAAAAAAAATCAACGCCACTGAAAATACTAAGAACATTGCTTTTGAATAACAATAATATAAAAAATACAAATAAATGAGATTTTAAAAAAATTTAAAATTAAAAAAAAAGAGTTATTTTACTTTTTTTTTTGAAACTTGTGTTGTATTAAAAACACTTTTCGCCATTTTTTTTGTTAATATTATTAAAATATAAATTCTAAGTATCTTCAATGAAATATATTTTCGCCGGAGTGAAAAAAAAAAAGAAATTCAGTTCCGAATGCATGTGTGATGCATCCTTAATAATGCATAAAACATGTGAGAGTGAGAGCTTAGTGTTGCCTGCCCTCGTCCTTTTCTCCACGATTCATTCTCCGATGTCCACGGATGGTTCGTGCATCGTCGAGTTCTCGTAGTCTTCGGACGACCTCGCGCTGCTCTCGATCAAGAGAGGACATCGAGTAGGAGGAGGACGTTAGCGCGCGTATGCCGAGCACGCCCGAGCGAACTTGCGCTAGGCCACGCGCGCTAGTTCTATCTAGCGTTTACCCGGGTGTGCAGCATTGGCAAAGCTGCTGCCCGACACACACAGAAAGATCTTCCACTCTCTCTCTCTCTCTTTCTCTCTCTCTGACACTCGGGCATAGAGGAGCGAACGGTCACCTTGGGCCTCACGCTTATACCTGAGGCAACATCCGGCATGAATCGACGGAGTAAAATAGTCGGTGACTCGAGTACAGGAGCGAGAGAGCGCGCAACGAAGGCGTGGGGCGCGACTCTGCGAGAGTCTCGAGAAGCTAAAAGGTGGCGATGGTGGTGCATAAGAGAAGGTCTGGAAGGGAGCCTAAACCGCGACGCCCACGGCGAGTGAAACGAGCAGCGGTCTCTCACTGGACTCTGCGCTCCCCAACGCCTCTCGGACAAGTTGCTGGGAGAAAACACATATGTATATATAAGTGAGAGAAAGAATTCGTACGAAGCGGTGTGAAAGTCTAAATATGGGAAGGACCGGGCGAGAAGTCAATGCCGGCGTGGGCTACACGATAAGCTAAAAGAAACCGTCCGCCAATTGGTTACACCCACGTGAGGCGGTTTTTCGTCCTCGCATGTGCATCACCTTTCACTACCCAATTTCATTTTCGGTGGCCCCGATGTCGTTGTACTTTTGAGGACTTTCGCTAATCAGTATAATGTGTGTTATAAAAAGTTAATAGAAACTGCTCATAAATAATTGTTTTTATTATGACAATGATTTTTTTTTAAATGTAAAAGGCAGGCGTTGAAAGTCGTCATTTATAAAGAAGAATATATTGAGACCAAATTTCCCTCCTTTCTTTTTGATTTCTAGTTAAAAATGGTACACGCACGGAAAGAAAAGCTTGGTTAAAACAACCAAGTGCTATGGTTATATATGCGCCAGACAATTAATTGGTTAGACCGACCAATTTCTTGGTTAGGCTACCAATTTCTTGGTTAGGCTACCAATTTCTTGGTTAGGCTACCAATTTCTTGGTTAGACTACCAATTTCTTGGTTAGGCTACCAATTTCTTGGTTAGGCTACCAATTTCTTGGTTAGGCTACCAATTTCTTGGTTAGACTAACCAAGTGACTTGGTTAGACCAACCAAGAAATTGGTTACCTAACAAATTACTTGGTTGGTCTAACCAATTAATTGCTTGGCGCATATATAACCATAACACTTGGTAGTTCGAACCAAGCCTTTTTTTCCGTGCGGAAAAAAAAGTTTGGTTGTCAAAAATTAGTTGCCTCAACCATATCGAATAGTAACCTCAACTATTCACGATTAGTTCTCGATTGGATTAGTTAGGTTAACTAATCGAATAGTTGGGACTACCATTCGAATCGTCGGTATTATCATTCGAATCGTCGGTATTACCATTTGAGTTGCTAGGAAAATAGAATAAGCGATTGGTTGTGTCAACTCATTTCTTGGTTATGGCAACTAATCTTTTTTTTTCGTGTAAGATATTCAAAAATCTTTATTTATTCTGAGTAGAAAATAATGAGATAATTAATTGTCACTAGCATTTCTAAATATCGTCCTTCAAACCCACAAAGCCCATGACGCATTGAGTGCTATAATATATAGATTGCCATTTTTTAAATCTGCATAGATGTTTTTTTTTCTTATTTCCTTTCCTAATTTGCCTAGTAAACGCGACCAACCACACCTACGTGGTAAGACAACAAGCGCGTGGAAAGAATGGGACTTCTGGCAATACCCGTTCGATAATTTCTGCATTATTCTCCGTGGAGTATTTCCGCGTATTCATGGAAGCATTACGCGATCAATCGTTACACACTGTGGCGTATGTAACGACGATTACGCGTGATGCAAAGAATTATCACTTATGACTCGTCTCTTCTTCTTTTACAGTGACCACGAGACGTCATCGATGAGAAGGAATTATTTATAAAGCGTGAGAAAAAAAAGAGGAACGGAAAAAGAGTCCTTCGGAGCCTGTTATTACTTTCAAAGTCGCAGGATCAATGATTCGCTAGAAGGACATATTGGTTATTCGATTAAACAAGCAATTCCCATTGCAAATACGGAGCGACTGTGCATTTCCAAATATGGGATAGACCCTACGGTCCGGCGCAACTCTCATTGCGCTGCTGCTGCTGCTGTTGCTTCGAGTTATAATGGTTCATGACGCACGCGCGCGACTCGCCGGTATATCCCGAGCTCTCGACTCTCCCTCGCTGATGCAAGCATTGAACTCTCTTGAGCCGTGTGTAGCTGTAGCCAATATAGCTCGACGACCGGTGTCTCCGGTTAAGGATTCGCCGGGCAACGATGCATCCCTTCCACGCATTAATCCAAGGTGCCTATACGTAACTGTACTACAAAGTAGGAGGACAACATGCGTCGCTGCAACCAGTAAACCAGCTGATGACTAAACCTTCATTCGCTTCTATTCGATAATATGCAACTTTGTTTGAGATATTCAGTGAGGATCACGTGAAACTAGAGAGCCCATATAATGTCTGGTGTTTTTCTATGTTTATTGCAAATTACAAATTGCCATGAGCTCGAGAGAAGCTGCTGTTTCTTTTTCGTAGCATCATAGCGACTCATCCTGTAATTTGATTGGTCAGGAGTTGAAAGAGCTAATCAAAAAACAATATATCGTTGTAATTAAACTTTTGATCGGCAGTATCATATCTCAGAATAGAACGGGGAAAAATAATCACGGAGTGACAACATATTTTTTTTTTGCTGCCGCAATTGAAAACTCCCTGTCGCAGCTAAACAATTAGGTGTAATAGTGAAACAATTTGCTGTGGCAGTAAAACGTTTGTTGGTACTGCAAACGATATGCTATCACTCCGTGATTATTTTTCCACGTGAAGGCTACTAATTGAATCAGACACAATATATAGTAGACGTTCTAACCTAGTTGAGCGGTGTTGGCATAGAGAGGTATGGGGAGATGACGCAGGACGGGGACGATCCTGAGCAAGAGAGATACGAAATATTGAAATTTTAGTTTTACTAGTAATAGCTTAAAAAAATATCAAATAATTTTGAAATTTTATTTTTGGCCCTCTTCAGAATGTTCTCAGTCAATTGGTATTCTTTCAACACAGTCATATTTTTATGATATTAGTTTTTAAGGGGATGCTGGAGTAGATTTTGATACCGACTTTGGTCGGTAAGTTTCCCGATTAGAACACAGGTGGCGCCGACGTAGTCTGCTTACTTTTGGTAAAAGATACCGAAAGCAAAATGGCCGCACACCGTATGTCAACAGACCTTTGCTGTAAGGTATAATTGTTTCTGGAAATTAGATATGCAAAATCGGACCGGATGTCAATTCTGTGATGATTTTTGAATATTTCAAAACCATCAGAATGTCAACTACACAAGCCAAATCCATATATAGTGTATACTACGTTCGAATTGCAAAGGCTCGGACCTTTTCCAAAAGTAAGCAGCCTAGGTCGGCACCACTTGTGTCTAATGGGGAAACTTCATTCACCCTCGTCTTTACCTACTCTGATCGTGATCAAACTGCGTAAACGTAGTTCAGAAACTACGTGCGCTTCTTTTGTGTTATCGCCAATCCAACAGTCTTAAAAAATGCGGAGAACCTCATAGAATTGGCGTCCACGCTCTTTTTTTGAATGTGATGTCTAGAAATGTTTATATAGGACGAAATAGGTGGTGTTGACAGTTCGATCGGCCATATTGGTTTTCGGTAGGTTTACAAAATTACGATTTTCTTTATTTTTCAAGTGTTTTCATCCAAAATTCGAGCGGACGCCGATGCGCCTATGTTGATATTATAATCCTGTGCAATTTGAAACATATTTGTAATATATTAACAACGTAGTTTGTAAGCTACGAAACCGAACCTTTTTTACCGACCAAAGTCGGTAAAAAAATCTACTCCAGCATCCCCTTAATGACGAATTTTAACGAAACGAAATTTAAAGTTAAAAAAAAAGTTATATTACTAATTTTTTAAAAACTTGTTGTGTTGTATTAAAAACACTTTTCGCCATTCTTTTTGTTAATATTATTAAAATATAAATTCTAAGTATCTTCAATGAAATATATTTTCGCCGGAGTGAAAAAAGAAAAAGAAATTCAGTTCCGAATGCATGTGTGATGCATCCTTAATAATGCATAAAACATGTGAGAGTGAGAGCTTAGTGTTGCCTGCCCTCGTCCTTTTCTCCACGATTCATTCTCCGATGTCCACGGATGGTTCGTGCATCGTCGAGTTCTCGTAGTCTTCGGACGACCTCGCGCTGCTCTCGATCAAGAGAGGACATCGAGTAGGAGGAGTTTATTAGTTTAAAAGGGGATGCTGGAGTAGATTTTGATACCGACTTTGATCGGTAAGTTTCCCGATTAGGACACAGGTGGCGCCGACGTAGTCTGCTTACTTTTGGTAAAAGATACCGAAAACAAAATGGCCGCACGCCGTATGTCAACAGACCTTTGCTGTAAGATATAATTGTTTCTGGAAATTAGATATGCAAAATCAGACCGGATGTCAATTCTGTGATGATTTCTGAATATTTCAAAACCATCAGAATGTCCACTACACAAGCCAAATCCATATATAGTGTATACTACGTTCGGATTGCAAAGGCTCGGACCTTTTCCAAAAGTAAACAGCCTAGGTCGGCGCCACTTGTGTCTAATGGGGAAACTTCATGCACCCTCGTCTTTACCTACTCTGATCGTGATCAAACTGCGTAAACGTAGTTTACAAACTACGTGCGCTTCTTTTGTGCTATCGCCAATCCAATAGTCTTAAAAAATGCGGAGAACCTCATAGAAATGGCGTCCACGCTCTTTTTTTGATTGTGATGTCTAGAAATGTTTATATAGGACGAAAAAGGTGGTGTTGACAGTTCGATCGGCCATATTGGTTTTCGGCAGGTTTACAAAATTACGATTTTCTTTATTTTTCAAGTGTTTTCATCCAAAATTCGAGCGGACGACGATGCGCCTATGTTGATATTATAATCCTGTGCAATTTGAAGCCTATTTGTAATATATTAACAAGGTAGTTTGTAAACTACGACACCGAACCTTTTTTACCGACCGAAGTCGGTAAAAAAATCTACTCCAGCATCCCCTTAATGACGAATTTTAACGAAACTCTTCTTGAGCTCTTAGCACGTGATTGCAAGATTGTTAAAACACGCAAAAGCGATGTTCATTGGTATAATGGATTTTCGCATGAGCAATATATGCTCGAAAGGTCGTGCTTTCTATTTTTAGTGTTGTGACAACTGCGTGAATAAATAAAACAGTACTTATATGCGTAGGTAAGACGAACAGCAGCCACGTATTGAGCTCCTGAAGAATTGGCGGTCCCCCGGCGACTGTCTATATCATCAGCCATCAACGGCTACAATCTCCGCGTGGTGTGTTATTATTAACGATTCAAGAAACCGCGCGTGGCGCCCGCGGAACGATGGTAAAACGGGCAAATTACAGCAATTTTCACCAAGATACCTCTAGTCGCGCGAGCGCGCGCGTGTTCGTAAAGCCGCGAGCTCTCTCGCATAACGAGACGACTATTGTTTCGAGGAGTGATCGATGTCCAGCAACAGCAGCAGCACCAGCAGCACGAGACGTCGACAACGTATATCGCACTTGGATACTTTAGCTTCTGCCGTGTACGTTCATGTGGCTGGCAGTGTGTTGAAGCAATTGGAATTACCAGGTAAATGCTCCTCGGTTACCATGACGGTTTACAGGCCGTTGATTCTTCCAAATTAATCGGCCATTTATGCGATTATCCCAGAGCTGAGCAAGAGAAGTATAAATGCTTTAAGTGCTATAAGCAACTAAGGTAAAGTACCAAGTACATTAAACGTTACTACAGGCTACTGAGGCAAAGTACCGAGGGTTTTTTTTCTCTCTGCTCTGTCTGCAAAGCCCTGCTCTAATTACCAGGAGAATTGCAAGTCAAATGGTTATGACAATTAGTAGTTTATTTTACTTCAACAGTGTAGTGACTTCTTATTTTTTGTTTTATCATATTTTTGTTTATTTTTTATTTTTTTTTATTTTTGGAGGTCAATTTTCCGGGGCTAATTGTTTATGGGATATTTTTCGAGGCGCTAATTTTTGTGTTACCGAAATAACATACGATATGATCATAAAAATCCTGGATGAGCTATTATAACCTTCCATAATATCCAATTTTAAGTATTACGAAAATATCCGAAAAATATTATGGATTTTTGTTGTTGTTTGTTTTTACAAGCCGTTTATTCTTTGAAATTAATCGGCTATTAGTGCGTTAAATCAGAGATGGGCAAACATATATTAAGTGCTTTAAATTCTACAAGTAAGGCAAACTACCAAGTATAATATTACATGTTACGACCTACTAAGGAAAAGTAGTAAGTATTTTTAGTACTGTGTCTACAAGGTTGCCCTCCCCTAATCACTAGGCATATTGTAAGTCAAATGGTTATGAAGATGGGTTGTTCCCTATACTTTAATATTGTAGTGACTTTTTACGCGGTCAAAGTCGTTACTTTTACGCAATAACAGTATATGGAAATAACACACTTTAACATGATGAGATCATTAAAATCCTAGATGACCTGAAAAAATCATGGAATTTTTACGTATAGAAAAATATCTGTGAAATACCATGGATTTTTTTAATCTCCCACAAATTAATTGTTTTTATTGCATAAACTTTTAATAACCCAGTCTCTTTTCTGTTGAGGAGAAAAATAGATTTTTTTTTAATCGTCCAACAGTTTTCGCAGTCACGATAGTGAAAAAATTCTACCTTTGGAAAATTTATTTCATTTGAACGTTCAACGGCTATTTTAAATTAAATAAAAATGGCGCGGCTGTGGATTATAGTTTACTTGCAAAGAGATACAAACCGCAGAGATTGAGTAGTTTTTTTCTGAAAGTCGCGTGGGTGGACCGGATCATCGTGCGATTGAAAATCACTACGTCTCAACGTCCCACACTATTTAGCTTAGATTCTTTGTAATGTAGGAGTGCGTGAGCGTCTGCCGTTATCCCGTGGCTCGTTAAATAATGGGGACAATAATTAATGATACAAGGAGGTCGAAGGTTGATGTCTTGCAGGATCTTTCATCCCAAAATACTTTATGTATATGGACTACGCGTGGTAAATATCATATTCATTCTTCAGTTCATTATTCAATCGCCTACTTAATCTTTTATATCTCTCCATATTATAAAAAGGTCTCGCCGCCGCCGCCGTGTCAAGAATCGAGGGACATAGAAAAATTCCGAGCAAACCAGCGTAAGGAGGGTGGGGGGATTTCTGACGGGTTGAGTGACGGGGTTTCTGATGGGGTGGAGGGGTTTCTGACGGGTTGAGTGACGGGGTTTCTGACGGGGTGGAGGGGGTTTCTGACGGGGTGGAGGGGGTTTCTGAGGGGTTGAGTGACGGAGTTTCTGACGGAGTGGGGGGGTTTCTGGGCGGTTGAGTGACGGAGTTTCTGACGGAGTGGGGGGGGGGCGGTTCTGAGCGGTTGAGTGACGGGGTTTCTGACAGGGTGGGGAGGTTTCTGAGGGGTTGCGTGACGGAGTGGGGGGGTTTGTGAGGGGTTGAGTGACGGGGTTTCTGACGGAATGGGGGGGGGCGTTCTGAGGATTTGAGTGGCGGGGGGGGGGGGGTTCTGAGGGTTTGAGTGACGGGGTTGCTGACGGGGTGAGGGGGGCTTCTGGGGGGTCGAGTGGCGGGGTTTCTGACAGGGTGAGGGTGGCTTCTGGGGGGTCGAGGGGGTTTCTGACGGGGCGGGGGGAAGGGGGGGGGGGTTCCGAGAGGTTTCTGACGGGGAGTTCTGACGGGGTTTCACATTCAAATTTCAAAAATTTTCACAAGCCCGGATTGGGAGGAGATTGCGAGCGCGCGCAGCACGCGAGCCTCAATAAAATCCTAGTATACATATATATTTGTGTAATTTCTTTTCAATGCACACTTTTGACAAAATTTCTCTCGCATACAAACTTGGCACACGTGAAGTAAACTGCATAAGAATATCTAAGTAATATACGGTAAAATGTAAATCAACATTTTTGGAACTTTTAACAAAAAGATTTTCACTGCAGAAACTTTTTTATTATTTTATATTTGTAGTTTTAGAAATCATTTTGTTAATTTGTTTTTTGGTCTAGTAATTCAGTCAAAAAAATCTTTACATATGTAAAAGTATAACAGTTTTTCGCTGCCTCATAAATGAAGCATTGTATTCATGAAAAAAAATGTTTATTTAGTTGTTACTGTTGTTACGGTACAAAAATAGTTTACGCAACCGTTTTTGCCGAGACGCTTTCACGGTTATTGCAGCTATGCGCCATAAGATATGCTAAACGTAACTCGGCCGATAATGACAAGCGCTTCAGGAGTTACCAAACGAATATAATGTTACACGGTAGCTGCAACGGCAACAAGTACTCGCCGAGAGTACACGAGTACACTTGGTGCATCTCTACTATGGCTAAAACGAGCGACCTCCTTGAGAACGGTCCTTGACTCGGCTCAAGAAGAAGAAGAAGAAGAAGAAGGAGGAGAAGTAGTAGAAGAAGAAGAAAAGGCACGCTGAAGCAGTGATGCAGGCACAGAGGGACGGCCACAGCTCCAGAAGAGTTCCAGGAGAAAACAAGAAGATGAAAAGGAACAAGTCAATGGCGCCTACGGACTCTCTCTCTAGCGCGCTTGCGGAAGGTCGTAAGAAAGTCAGGAATACGGTGGCTGGATGCGCTGTGCCACAGAGAAGAACGATAACAAGAAGTCCGATCTCCGGGAAGCCTCTTCACCTCCTCCCCATCCTTGTATCTCCCAGTGAAGATGTGCAGAAGTCGGGGAAGGACGACCGGATCTCGTCTCTGGAGCGGATAAAAATAAAATCACAGCCGCAGATGACGATAAGAACTTTGTTGCTACCATTAAAACTTGAAGCAAAGCAGGTAGGTTTTCATGAAATTTTTATTTTCAAACTCAAAATGACCTAAAACGTCGAAAAAGGTGGTTTAATGTGCCTAAAATTTCACAAAATTTCTTTGCTCGCTTAGTCTAACAAAATTCTATGAATTTTGCTGAAAACTTGAAAATTAGAAAGAATCAGCAACGATGCACGGAGAAAGATTGATATGCGCCGTAACAGCAGGAAATAGCATCGACGATTGAATCAGCGAGAGCGAACGGAGGATGCCTATAATCGGCAATGAAGGCGCGCACCAACCGCGCCTCGTCGACACTTTCGCGTCTCAGTCTCAGTCTCTGTCTCTCTC
>OZ019979.1:3577387-3642387 GCA_963970395.1 Ephialtes manifestator
GGCCGAAAGAAATTACTCGTGCACTGAGACCGGCCCACACACACACAAGACGGCCGAAAGTCAAGAGTCGCTCACTGTGTTTATACACATGTCATTCATGTGTTGGTCAAGCTATACACGTGCCCTCTATACAACGGGAGTAGTAACTTATTCGCGCGCATTAATACTCTATACATCTTGCCTGCATAACCTCAAAGTTTATTTACAATTGATGTATGCTAAAGTTTAACAGTTAAGATAAATCAGTAAGTGATATATACTCGAAAACATACTAATAAAATTAGGCTTCCATAATCAAATTAATATTTATTAGAAAAGTAGTATCTATTCAGATGTATTTGATTTGATGCCTGCCCCCGACCAGCAACACTCGCTTCGCTCGCGCCGCAAATGTCGGAGCAGGCATCAATATCTTTCAATACAAAAATGCAATTTTTTTCGTACTTCCGGCCAAGTATAAAGAAAAATAGTATTCACTACACAGGCAGAAATGTGAGAGCCCTGAACTGCACTCCATGATGCCCGAGACGTAGCCGAGGTTGCGCGCAGTGCAGGAATCTCAACTTTCTGCCCTTGTAGTGTAATATACTATTTTTCAATATATATTATTTCAATACCCCAAGAGCTTCAAAATTATCGGGTATTTCCCGATAACTTTGTTGCATACAAACAAGAGCGTCAAGTTTTGCAGGTTCAAAAATCCCGAGCGCTTGCGCGAGGGAATTTTCTGCAAAACTTGACACGATTGTTTGTATGCAGGGAAGTTTGAGGGAAATACACGATTAATTTTGAAGCTCGAGGGGTATTTGTCGGATTATTTTTTCCATCGGAATTTCGACTCATTCTTCAGATCACGTTCCAGTTCTCGTTAGAAGTTTGACAGATGTGAAAAATTCTCAGGTTAAAAGTGGTTCAGAAATTGTTTTTATTGCTTAGCAACTTGTTAGGAAATATCCGAAAAATATCCGAAATAAAATTGCCTAGGTTCCCCCACATGAGGCCAAATGCGTCGTTTCTATTGGCCGAAATTCCGATGGGGAAGATAATCAAATTAATTTTGTGTTAGTCCAAATGGCCATTTTCCGATCTACTCAAAGTTTAGCCGAATTTACAGGGAATTTTTGTGGTGTCCACAAAAAAATCGATAGCATGGATAAAATATTTTTAAATTTATTTTATTTATCCAAACTAGAACAATGCAATAGGGTTTATCGCTTGTCGTTTTTTTAGCGAAACTTTGTCGAGTGATTTGTTCTGAGATCGTCGAATAACCGAAGCATCGAGGGAGATCTAAACGCCTGGAGAGAAGACGAGTATCGGATTGTTGGGAGCATCGGTAGCTGTTTGCTGGTGCACGCGCACGCAACCGAGAGCACAACCGTCCTTCGATCACGGCCTCGCCCACCTGTATAGTCCCCTCGTCCCTGGAGTCCTCAAATTACAACCACGTCTCCGTTACACGGAACAAGGATCAGCCGTCCCTTCGAGTATTTGGGGCAAAAAATGAGGCACGCGCCACCGCAGCATCTGAGGATCCACAATGCCACCGTTAAGCCATGGGATTAAAGCCCTATTTGCCTTTCGTCATCGAGATTTCCCGTTTCAGTCAAGCAAATATGACTTTCAAACTTGGATTCGTCGATTCGATTTTTTTTATCCATCATGGAAAATTTTGATCTACAACGTCAATTTTTTTTAACCACTTCAGTTTTGTGAACTGTGATCACAGCATATTTTCTGTAGCCATAACAAATTTCTCTGTGGGCAAATTGTTTAATTTTTGCTTCTTCATAGAGGAAGCTTTGTTTTCATGAAAAAAAAAAAAATTTTGAGATTTTCATGTCAGGACACTTAGAATGGTCCAAAACGTCGAGAAAAGTGGTTTAGAAAAAAATGTCCGTATGTATGTGTGTGTGTGTGTGTGCAGGACTTCAGAAATTCAATCGCCTCTTACTCAGTAACCGTTAGAGCGATCGGGCTTAAATTAGGCAGGCAAGTGAAGCAGTCGTCCCTCTTTGAATTATGCGTTTTTTGACTAAATATATGCATACATTTTGATTTTATGTAATTTTTAATTTTTTGAAAAAAGGGCGTAGTCGCTCTAACTTTCGTAGAAATTAGTATATCGTGCTAAATAGTTCTTCATAATAGCATTGGCACTTAATGTTGTTTGGTATTGAATTTGGTTCGAATCGGTCGAGTGGTTCAGATTTTATCGAATTTTGAATTTCTGTAAAAATGTACATTATGTCGCTAACTTATACAAAATCTAATCTGACCAATCGAGCTCAAATTTTGTATATGAACAAAATAATATTCAGCTATGTTAAATATATAATGTAGTGACAAACGATAGAAAAATTTCAATTTTATTGGATTTTGAATAGTTGAAAAAAATTACGGTATCGCATTATCTGCGGAAAAGCATGAGATATCCATCCCAAATGAAATATATGAACTAAATAATATTCAACAACGATAGATATATAATCTAGTGACGAACGGGTATACATTTTTATTCCATGGAATTTTGAAATATCAAAAATATAACTTTAACGCATGAACTTTTGAAAAACTTAAGATATCAGCACAAATTTAGTATGTGAACGAAATAATACTCAGACATGCTTATCTATTTATTTAATAATACACGTTATCACATTTACTTTCGAAAACGCTCTAATAATAACGAAATAACGGAATAACGAAATAAAAAAAGCGAATTCACAACATGTTTATTTATCTAATTTAAAAAAGGATGCAAAGTAGAACCTTGCACATTGCTTTCTCATTATTTTTCGCTTTTTACAAAGCTTCCTCTATGAAGAAGCCAAAATTGAATAACATACTGCTTCCTCATAGAGGGAGCTTTGTAAAAAGCGATGTATATAAAATAATGAGCAAGCAATGTGCAAGGTTCTACTTTTTCCTATAACTTTAATACTTAATATTTTCTAGTTATTTTGGTTTTTGGCAAATTAATATGTAACTGGATTGGATAAAGGATAAAACTATTCTAATTCATTTTTTAGTCTTTTTTTGTTTTAAACTTGCAGAAATATAATCTAGTGGGATTCGCTCGATTATCTTGATACGTTGCATCGCGGATTGCGTTTACTCTTCAGCGGAGCTGCCCTCGTTCGCGTTCGCGTTTGCGTGGGTACTCATCATCATCAATATACCATCCCGCGTGTATACCCACGCGTTCACGTTAATTTGCAGCATTTTCCGTAGCAGTGATCACGCCCGGTGAGTACCTGAAGTCTATACCAAAGTTGCGTTAACGTTATGCTGCCATGACCTCGCGCAATCCTCTCTCGCGCTTTCCCGTGAGCACCAGGAGCGCGTTACCGTAATACGCGTGGCTCTCCAAGAAGACCACTTGGATTATGCACCGAACGAGTGCAATTTCCACAACCGAGTTTCTATTATTGCGGCATTCAATTCAAATTGTAGGGTTTATCTTCCGATCGAACGAAGCAAGGATAAAAGATTCTTTAAAGAGACTTAAAATGTTGGCAACCCTATTTTACAAAATTGGAAAGCCTCGATTAAGTTTATCAACATAAACACTGTTCAAAACGGTTTTCAACATTTTTTATGAGAAATATTTGGAACAAACCGAAGAAATACTCAATGGTTTTGGCTAAAAAAATAAGGCACTCGCGTTACCTCGATTCACGGTGTTTCCATCCGCATGTCCATAAACTAAAGAACCACCCGTTTATTTTCTCGAAGGAGTTGTCGTGTCCTTGCGAAACGGTGTATCCGCACACTCACTCAACACGAGTAATCGTTCACCACGACAATTCGGAATGGAATACAATTTAAGCACTCCACTTTTCTCACATTTATTTATTCTTCATTAAAGATGATTCAACAACGTGTGTTAAGAGTTTCCGTTGGCGTATCGTGTCTACGTGGATTTTTTCCTCGAGGCAAACCAAACGGACCGGTATATTGACCTTTGACGCGAGACGAATCGCTTCGGACGGCAAACGGACTGCTACCAGTCACTACGGAATGACCCGAAATTCAAAAATTTCGCATTTCATTTTTACGCTTCACTTTTAAATCTTGTCATATTTTTTTGGCGACGTTGAGGTGCGGCTTTCGACTTATCCCCAATTTTATGTCGGTCACATATCACAAGACTCTCGCAGAATACTTTCTAAAGGCGTTAAGGTGAATGCACACCGCGCGAGAAAGAGACGTGAACGACCGGAAGAGTTTTGCAACTCACCAGTTGTTGTATCTTGTAGCTATTACCAATTATTGTAACGATTGTTAGCAGTGCTGTTAGAATGAGCGTATCTCAAATAAAGTAACCGGATCTTTGAGTCACAAGAAGAAAAGATCGTCACACATGGTTGAAAAATTGGCAGGCAGAATTATCGTTACTAAAATATGTCGCGGTTTTCAAAGTGCGGAGCTTAACGAGGACAAAAAAAACAAGGATAACGTTGAAAAACCGGATCTTCGGACAAATCAGCCAAATGAAGAAAGAATTTCGCAAATCGGTAGATTCCTCGCACCGATTCATATTGGGACGATCGGCAAATATATGACAAGAATTTTAGAACAAATAAATAAAAAGAAGAATCAATTTCGGTAGAATCCTTGAACCGAGAAATAATCAGAAAACCGGCATTTGGCATTAGCATAATTCAAATATGCCTTATGTTTTCATAGTGTGAGAGCTAAAAGAGCGGGGGATTCATCGGGGGACCGGATCTTTGGGCAAACACGCCAGGAGAAGAAAAAATTTCGCAAATCGGTAGAATCCTTGACCCGACACATAGCGAGAAAAGTGGTAGGCAGGCGTCAGCCGGCCTCTCAGGAACCACCGTCTGGAACCACCAGTTGTGCCAGTTGCCAGGTGCACAAACCCCCCCAAAAAACGGTTTTCGCGCATTCCTTTTCGATATTTCAATGCCCAGATTTTATTTTTTTATATCTTTTTCCAAAACACCACGAAGACACCACAGACGAGACTTACCCGTCCCCATGGCTGATAACAGCCTCCTTCCACCTTAAAATCCACCCTCTTGAGTATCCGACGGCCAGTTTCTTCCTTGTAAAATGCACTTGTTTCGTTTTTTTATCATATATAAAAAAATAAAAACTAAATAAAAAAAAACGAATCGCGTACTGTCGTTTTATCGCGAGCGCGAGGATTATTCTTTGGCTCGCACGTTTTGTATCTCGCGTCCAGCCGGGAGACCGCGGACGGACTGGTACCAGGGGGACTCGAGTTTTCGTGAGACGCGGGTACACAACGTCGAGACAAGACTACGTCATCGCGACCCTGATGTCTCATTGGCGGAGAGACGTTCTCCTGCGGGTGTCCCTTTCTCTCGCGTTATTCAACCGGCCACCCTTCCACTCTCCTTCTCTCTTTCTCGCTTGCTCTTTTGCCTCGTTCGACTACTCTCTTGAAGCCGCCGGTGAGCCTCCGCCGCCGCCGCCGCCACCACTTCTAGGCAGCCAAAGAGCCTTTTTCCCCTCTCTCCTTGTTGGCCCTCTTCGTCTCGCTTCGTTGCGCCTTCGACCTGTACAATCTCTCCCGCTCTTTCTTTCACTCTGTGCAGGATCGACTCGCGCTGCTAGTGCTACCAGTACCAGCAAAAGCAGCTAGGACTCCTCAGGGAGAGACCACAAGAGGCGCTCTTAGGGGGAAACTGGAGGGGAACTAGACTGTGGCTAGTATCAGGGATATGCTCCTCTTTGCTTCGTGCCGACGAGTCACCGAGCCACCGACACACGCTTATGACACCTCGCAAGGGCATGGGCATGTTGTGATCGCTCGGGCGAGGAATATCGAGCTTTGGGGAAAGGAACCGCATGATTTTAGGCGACTGGTGGTCAAGGGAAAGATGAAAACGAAAGTACAACGTCGTTTGGTGGAATGAGGATAGTTCGGATGAAGGGTAGGATTGAAAGTTACAGGATGGGCGTTCGATATGCGGAATAGTGGTATTTTTTTTTTAATTTTCCTGCGATCTTGAAGAGTTGGGACGCTTTGCACTATTCCATTTTGTTCATTGAATGACAGTGTTTTAATTGTTATTTTGTTGAAAATCGTAGAAGAATCTTGTGTTTGCTAAATTTCGATAAAAACGCATATCTCCGTAGAAATTAATGATGATTAGTCAATGTTTTTACAATAAAACATTACCAATATTTTTCAGCTTTAAAGCAGGATATGTTTTTCTTCTTTAAAGCATATCCTAACGCAAATTACCCTTTATTACTGTTATTCATTGCAAGAAATATAACACTAATCTATAACTTGCGCTGGAACTTCGCTAAATGTTCATTTCAAAACAGAAATAGTATGAAAACGTTCAAAGACGATGCGACATGTTTTCGTTGTATATACTGCCAGCAAATTCCAGATAAGTGTAGAACGTTTTTTTTTCTCAGGCCATTTGTGAGTCCGGTTTCTTGGGATAATTTGCCCTTCGCATACTCGGAGACGAGCTGGTGTTGCTGATAGCTCAACGAGATCTTACCCCCCGGGAAATTAACGTTAATTAGTCAACCTTTTTACAGCACTAAACCATATCCTGCAGGATATGTTTTTAAATGGGGTTTTT
Source organism: Ephialtes manifestator (assembly GCA_963970395.1). Taxonomy (NCBI): domain Eukaryota; kingdom Metazoa; phylum Arthropoda; class Insecta; order Hymenoptera; family Ichneumonidae; genus Ephialtes; species Ephialtes manifestator. The sequence continues at coordinate 3,583,987 of OZ019979.1, forward strand.
CTAAGATAGTATTTGTGTGATTTATTTTTGTGTTTTTACAGATTATTCTATTATATTAATAATCTTTTCTTGTATTTTGTTTTATATTGAGGATTTCATGCTGGAAGACATACATGGTCCTTGCGCACTAATAAAACTGTCGATCAATCTAACCATATATTATCCTCCAATAATGTAATTTATTGCAAAATAAAAATTACTACAATTAGACTCACAATAGTGTAACGATGATCTTACCGACGTATAGCGCTTTAAGCTTCTTAAATGTCAAGGAAAATGTTCAAAGACCTTGCAACATGATTTTATTCTGTCTATTGCCATGAAATTTCAAATAATTATATGACATTTTTAAAATGAAGAATATTAAATATAATATCGTTTTGTTTTTCGTAGCAGGCCATTTGTCCGTCCGGTTTCTTGGGATAGTGTGTCCTTTGTATAGTGGAAGAGAGGAGCTGATGGTGATGTTGTTGCGCGCTCGGTCGCTCTAGTGGCTCGCGCCACGGATCGTTGCCCCGATCCCGCGGCTGGACGTGGAGGACGCCGAGTAACCACCGGGTTTACTAGCATCCATCGTGGCTAGTTGCCTCGAGGAATCCGCGGGTAGCAGCCCTCGCACTCTTCGCCCGCGTACACTACGGACATATCGTGTGTATGCTTGTATTAGAGACCGAACGCGCAGTTCTATCTCGCGCACTGATGTCAAGACGAGCAGCAGGAGCAGCGCGTCAATGTATGTATACACGGAGCGCACTCGGGCACGCACGTGAGAAAGAGAGAGACGGTGAAGCGCACGAGGAGTCGGTGAACCCGCGCGATACTCTGCCGCGAGCGCGTTAAGCTCTCGCAGGGAGAGAACTCTCCGTCTCCACCACAACCACGACGAGTCAATAGAGGCTTTTCAGCTCGCATCCTACCTGCTAATTTCGCTAATTCAAGACTCCACTAAATATCGCTATTCCGATTACTCCTACAGATTCATAAATATTTATTTATTTTTTATTTTATTTATTCTATAGTTAAAGGGACACGTACCTTGAAAACCATGACAAAGATGGCACATTACATATTGTTACATATAATAACGCAAAAAAGGAGGGGAAAAAAACATTATTGCATAAAGGACAGATTCACAAACTTAAGAATTACTATGAGGGGTCACTAAGTGTAATTAGTGATGCCCTCAAGAAAGTCGAGACAAGTCGAGGCGCATGAAGTCAATAAACCTCGTATTGAACAATTGAACTTCAATCTATCTCGATATGTGTGAATGCAATCACGAAATACGAGATATTCAGATTGCATCGTAAAATGTGTCGAGATCTTGGGTGACATCACGAGAATTTGACAGTATCGATACGATACAAGATTATTTGAGAAATTCGATGATGAAGGGAAACAAGAAACACATAGACGGCACTCAAAAGCGAAAAAAAAGTAAAATTATGATTTTTATTTGAATCAAAACTCGGAAAAAAACTGTTTGCAAAATGTGCTTCGAAGAATCGAAGGCTCAAAAAATAATCGAAATGAAGAACAGCAACACGACTGCAGTGAGAGATCATGTGCAAAAAGCACATCCTCAACATTTTGAAGAACTCAGTGCGACAAACGCGAGCAAGTCCTTTCAGAAACCTCAATTTCAAATAAAAATAAACTTTGATTCTTTGCAAGCTTGTTTATATATTGTATACATCAGCAATATAATAGACACGCAATACAATCGACTATGAGACGAACCTCGAGTCAATTCTGGAGACGAGGCAAGGCGATTTTAACAAAAGGTAAACGCAATATATACGATTCAAGAAAGTATCTTGATTGAGCTCTGTCAAACGAGGAAGCGAGAATTTTAACCTCGTGCGGTATCACTAAGTGTAATATACTGATTCAAAGAATTCATAAATACCGAAAGTGGGGAGATAAAAAAATCGACGAAAGGTGAGGCAGCATTGACTAAAATTAGGAAATTATGAATATGAAATAAATAAATAACTAGTGCTACCATTTTTGCAATTCTTTATGTCTGCATAGGCCAATAATAAAAATAGTCATTAATTTTTTTGTTGACGTTTTTTAAAGATATTGTGCACTGCAGACGCCGCTCAGAGAATCGGCGCATATCTTTTAGCCAGTTCGTTAAGAATTGGCGTAACGTTGTTAAGCTTATGACGCTGTTATTTTCACGATTTCCACAATAATTCGTGGCTTGTGGTATTCGTGAATAAATAGACTTTATAAATCTCCCATTCAAATTTGCGAAAAACCACTGCTAAGTCGTCAATTTCCATGGTTGGCTATTGGGGCGCATCCGCAGTATGCTGTACCGATATCCAACCGCGGCCTATTCCCGGCCAACACAAACTCAGCGAACATAACCTCTATGTCAAGTTGATGCCGGTTTTACGTCACGGTGAGCCTTTTTATTAGTTATTATTTATCATAAATTATCCCAAACGTTGCGTGTAATTTAAGAAATAAAATGAAGTTTCAACGAATCGCATAGCCTCGTATCGGCGGGTGGTTGCGTATGGGGCATGCTTGGTCGGGTATTTAGACATTACCTGAAATCGGTGGTCGGGTACTAGTCCATCGACTTTCTCAATTCTTTCCTAACTTTAACAAAAAACTGTACCCCTGACATGAATTAATGGATGCTTTTCGAAAAGTAGAAAAGCTAAGCTTTGCATTAGTTATGGTTACAATTATAGAAAGGTCATTTTAGTATAAGAAATATAACTTTACAGTTTCCTGTTTTCTAAGATGGCCGGCTATTGGGGCGTTTACCTTATGAGGGGTCACTAAGTGTAATATACTGATTCAAAGAATTCATAAAAACCGAAAGTGGGGAGATAAAAAAATCGACGAAAGGTGAGGCAGCATTGACTAAAATTAGGAAATTATGAATATGAAATAAATAAATAACTAGTGCTACCATTTTTGCAATTCTTTATGTCTGCATAGGCCAATAATAAAAATAGTCATTAATTTTTTTGTTGACGTTTTTTAAAGATATTGTGCACTGCAGACGCCGCTCAGAGAATCGGCGCATATCTTTTAGCCAGTTCGTTAAAAATTGGCGTAACGTTGTTAAGCTTATGACGCTGTTATTTTCACGATTTCCACAATAATTCGTGGCTTGTGGTATTCGTGAATAAATAGACTTTATAAATCTCCCATTAAAATTTGCGAAAAACCACTGCTAAGTCGTCAATTTCCATGGTTGGCTATTGGGGCGCATCCGCAGTATGCTGTACCGATATCCAACCGCGGCCTATTCCCGGCCAACAGAAACTCAGCGAACATAACCTCTATGTCAAGTTGATGCCGGTTTTACGTCACGGTGAGCCTTTTTATTAGTTATTATTTATCATAAATTATCCCAAACGTTGCGTGTAATTTAAGAAATAAAATGAAGTTTCAACGAATCGCATAGCCTCGTATCGGCGGGTGGTTGCGTATAGGGGCATGCTTGGTCGGGTATTTAGACATTACCTGAAATCGGTGGTCGGGTACTAGTCCATCGACTTTCTCAATTCTTTCCTAACTTTAACAAAAAACTATACCCCTGACATGAATTAATGGATGCTTTTCGAAAAGTAGAAAAGCTAAGCTTTGCATTAGTTATGGTTACAATTATAGAAAGGTCATTTTAGTATAAGAAATATAACTTTACAGTTTCCTGTTCTCTAAGATGGCCGGCTATTGGGGCGTTTACCTTACCATTTTTGCAATTCTTTATGTCTGCATAGGCCAATAATAAAAATAGTCATTAATTTTTTTGTTGACGTTTTTTAAAGATATTGTGCACTACAGAAGCCGCTCAGAGGATCGGCGCATATCTTTTAGCCAGTTCGTTAAGAATTGGCGTAACGTTGTTAAGCTTATGACGCTGTTATTTTCACGATTTCCACAATAATTCGTGGCTTATGGTATTCGTGAATAAATAGACTTTATAAATCTTCCATTCAAATTTGCGAAAAACCACTGCTAAGTCGTCAATTTCCATGGTTGGCTATTGGGGCGCATCCGCAGTATGCTGTACCGATATCCAACCGCGGCCTATTCCCGGCCAACACAAACTCAGCGAACATAACCTCTATGTCAAGTTGATGCCGGTTTTACGTCACGGTGAGCCTTTTTATTAGTTATTATTTATCATAAATTATCCCAAACGTTGCGTGTAATTTAAGAAATAAAATGAAGTTTCAACGAATCGCATAGCCTCGTATCGGCGGGTGGTTGCGTATAGGGGCATGCTTGGTCGGGTATTTAGACATTACCTGAAATCGGTGGTCGGGTACTAGTCCATCGACTTTCTCAATTCTTTCCTAACTTTAACAAAAAACTATACCCCTGACATGAATTAATGGATGCTTTTCGAAAAGTAGAAAAGCTAAGCTTTGCATTAGTTATGGTTACAATTATAGAAAGGTCATTTTAGTATAAGAAATATAACTTTACAGTTTCCTGTTCTCTAAGATGGCCGGCTATTGGGGCGTTTACCTTACCATTTTTGCAATTCTTTATGTCTGCATAGGCCAATAATAAAAATAGTCATTAATTTTTTTGTTGACGTTTTTTAAAGATATTGTGCACTGCAGAAGCCGCTCAGAGGATCGGCGCATATCTTTTAGCCAGTTCGTTAAGAATTGGCGTAACGTTGTTAAGCTTATGACGCTGTTATTTTCACGATTTCCACAATAATTCGTGGCTTATGGTATTCGTGAATAAATAGACTTTATAAATCTTCCATTCAAATTTGCGAAAAACCACTGCTAAGTCGTCAATTTCCATGGTTGGCTATTGGGGCGCATCCGCAGTATGCTGTACCGATATCCAACCGCGGCCTATTCCCGGCCAACACAAACTCAGCGAACATAACCTCTATGTCAAGTTGATGCCGGTTGCACGTCATGTTCAGCCTTTTTATTAGTTATTATTTATCATAAATTATCCCAAACGTTGCGTGTAATTTAAGAAATAAAATGAAGTTTCAACGAATCGCATAGCCTCGTATCAGCGGGTGGTTGCGTGTAGGGGCATGCTTGGTCGGGTATTTAGACATTACCTGAAATCGGTGGTCGGGTACTAGTCCATCGACTTTCTCAATTCTTTCCTAACTTTAACAAAAAACTATACCCCTGACATGAATTAATGGATGCTTTTCGAAAAGTAGAAAAGCTAAGCTTTGCATTAGTTATGGTTACAATTATAGAAAGGTCATTTTAGTATAAGAAATATAACTTTACAGTTTTCTGTTCTCTAAGATGGCCGGCTATTGGGGCATGTACCTTATGAGGGGTCACTAAGTGTAATATACTGATTCAAAGAATTCATAAAAACCGAAAGTGGGGAGATAAAAAAATCGACGAAAGGTGAGGCAGCATTACCATCCCGAAAGATTCGCGTTAACGGCTCGTTGTAACCATAATTGGTACGATGATAATTTATATAAAATATGGCATGGTTACGGACATTACGCATCGGGACAGAGACAGTGACGGAACTGAGGAGCTCAGGGCAAATAACCATCCCTTGGATTATCTTATAGAACAAAACTAACTCAGCCTTCAGTCTACGCACAGTTAGTGTACACATTTGCAAGTCCACTCTCATATAGTCACTGAACGCTCTATCCGTTACCCTAAACTTATACAATAAGAAGCGTACAAATTTTCATTGCACACGCTCGATAGCATTGACGTGTACCATATAAGAGGGAGCCCACACGACAGACGCATACTCCAAAATAGGGATCTAGGAAAATATGGATGGGGGTCAAAATAGCGAATAACCAAAATAGCGAGTAGCTAAAATAACGAATTTCAAAATAATGGCCATTCTAGATTCAGACGTTCATTATAATTCAATTCGCTATTTCAGCCATTCGCTATTTTAATCATTCGCTATTTTGACCCTCCATCTTATAAAAATGCAATCAAAATAGCGAATGGCTAAAATAGCAAATTTCAAAATAATGGCCATTCTAGATTAAGACGTTCATTATTTTGAAATTCGCTATTTTGGCAATTTGCTATTTTAATAATTCGTTATTTTGGCAATTTGCTATTTTGGCAATTTGCTATTTTAATAATCCGCTATTTTGGCAATTTGCTATTTTAATAATTCGCTATTTTGGCAATTTGCTATTTTAATAATTCACTATTTTGGCAATTTGCTATTTTAATAATTCGCTATTTTGGCAATTTGCTATTTTAATAATTCGCTATTTTGGCAATTTGCTATTTTAATAATTCGCTATTTTGGCAAGTTGCTATTTTAATTATTCGCTATTTTGGCAATTTGCTATTTTAATAATTCGCTATTTTGGCAATTTGCTATTTTAATAATTCGCTATTTTGGCAATTTGCTATTTTAATAATTCGCTATTTTGGCAATTTGCTATTTTAATAATTCGCTATTTTGGCAATTTGCTATTTTAATAATTCGCTATTTTGACCCCCACCCGAAAATATACGGATCTTTGTGCTAAGAAACGACAACAACAAATTATACCACCAAGTCGTAATAAATATTTTGTGAGAATCCAACGAAAATCGGCTAGTCATTAGTTTTATGAAACCCGCTGAAGATGTCGCCGGATTCGTGCGTTCGCACTTTCGGCTGAGTATTGCGGAGGTATTAAGGAAGCTATTAAAGTAAACGTCCCTATGGCGGCTGGACATGTCCAGAGGCGGATTTACAACTGCTACCGCACTAGACTAATAAAAAAGCCTGAAAATTAGTACAGGAGCGAAGACTATACTAACCGACTATTGTAGTAAATTTAGTTTAAATTGATAGAGACATTAAGTGTTTATGAAATTTAATATTTTTCCAAAAATCAAAAACGTAAACATCCAATCGACAAAATGTATACGCTAATGAAGTTGCAATTGAGGCTGATAAATGTTAAGTCAATCCGAGATTGACAGTGGTGCCAAAGGCTATAAAATTTCTCACATTTCGACATGACGGGAAACGCTAATAATCGTTGAGCTTAAAGAATTTGCAAGACCATTTTTCTTCCCTGTCTGAGTTATCGATGTAGTAAATAAGTCATTTTTTTTCTTTCTTCTTTTTGTCAAGACGATATTTATAAGAGATGATAAAATAGAAGATATGCATACAAGATGGCAGGGCATATGAGAGATGAACGCCCGTGAAAGACCGGTCGGTATGCAGAGAGCCAGCCGACCACCTCACGCTCGGAACTCTATAGTCCGAACGAACCAAGATATACACTACACGTAGTATAAAGCCACTTCATTGGGACGTGTCTCTCTCCCTCTCCCTCTTCCTCTTTCTTTCACTCTCTGTGCGTGTCTTCTTCTTCTTCTTCTTGGGACGATAACGCCCGACCATCTAAGAGGCGAGTAGTACAGTCAACGCTCTCTAATTCCACGCTCTTCAAACTGGACTTGCGTGCTACTAGAAAGAGTAAGTCTGCTCGTTTTCACGACAAACGTCAACTCTGAGCGAAGCCAGTTTGTGAAACACGTGTTTGTTCACAGCTTGATTTGTACTAATTTGAAACAATTTATTTTACTCAACTGCAAAGTTGAAATTATGCAAAATTCCCCCCTCAAAGTTAAAAAGAGTCAAGAACAGAATTTATTTGTTCATTTAGTTATTATTACAATGGACGGGACAAGCCCTTGAAAACGATTACAAATAATGGCAGAAAGGTTTAAATACGTCATATTAACAAAAATATATTTACATGGCTTCTCTAAGCGATACATAATTATCCACAGAACGTGCAAATTCCGAGAAAGCGCGACTAAAGAAATCGATAAACGTTGAGGCAATATTACCATCGCGGTACATTCTCGTGAGGGTCTCGTTATGGCCATAGTTCGTACGATGATTATTCATATGAAAAACTGAGTGGTTCCGAACATTATGCATGGGAGCGGATATAATGACAGACGCCAGAAGTTCAGGACAATTAATTGTTCCGTGGATAATTCTGTATAGGAGAATTAACTCCGCTTTCAATCTACGCGACGAAAGGGTGGACATTTTCAACTCGGTGTGTAGGTAATTCAAGTAATGTCCATCTTTGACTCCAAATTTGAAAAGTAGATGTCGCACGAATTTTCGCTGGACTCGCTCGATAGCATCAATGTGCGCTAAATAAAACGGAGCCCAAATGACAGACGCATATTCAAGAATAGGGCGAACTAGAGCACAATACAAAACTTTAAGTTAAAGTAAACGCCCCGGTACCCAACTATGTACTAGTCTCCAGCCACTGATACAAATATTGACTAAAATTAAGAAATTATGAATATGAAATAAATAAATGACTAGTGCTACCATTTTTGCAATTCTTTATGTCTGCATAGGCCAATAATAAAAATAGTCATTAATTTTTTTGTTGACGTTTTTTAAAGATATTGTGCACTGCAGACGCCGCTCAGAGGAGCGGCGCATATCTTTTAGCCAGTTCGTTAAGAATTGGCGTAACGTTGTTAAGCTTATGACGCTGTTATTTTCACGATTTCCACAATAATTCGTGGCTTGTGGTATTCGTGAATAAATAGATTTTATAAATCTTCCATTAAAATTTGCGAAAAACCACTGCTAAGTCGTCAATTTCCATGGTTGGCTATTGGGGCGCATCCGCAGTATGCTGTACCGATATCCAACCGCGGCCTATTCCCGGCCAACACAAACTCAGCGAACATAACCTCTATGTCAAGTTGATGCCGGTTGCACGTCATGGTGAGCCTTTTTATTAGTTATTATTTATCATAAATTATCCCAAACATTGCGTGTAATTTAAGAAATAAAATGAAGTTTCAACGAATCGCATAGCCTCGTATCGGCGGGTGGTTGCGTATAGGGGCATGCTTGGTCGGGTATTTAAACATAACCTGAAATCGGTGGTCGAGTACTAGTCCATCGACTTTCTCAATTCTTTCCTAACTTTAACAAAAAACTATACCCCTGACATGAATTAATGGATGCTTTTCGAAAAGTAGAAAAGCTAAGCTTTGCATTATTTATGGTTACAATTATAGAAAGATCATTTTAGTATAAGAAATATAACTTTACAGTTTCCTGTTCTCTAAGATGGCCGGCTATTGGGGCGTTTACCTTAGTCTGTTCACATTAGCTGGTCAAATCAGTGCTAAATTTTTAATCGCGTTTCTACACATTTTGGTAGTTTCGCCGACTGTTCTGCAGAGTGGCTTGCTCATCAGCATTAGTTCTTAATATATAAATCCATCCACAGACACGGTTTTTGATTAAAATACCCTGATACATACAAATGTCGGATGAGGTTGTTGTCATCCAGTTTTATATTAGAAAAAACCATAATTTTTGTCAGACTTTGACGAACGATAGCTCATTTTGATTATTAAAAGATGCTTCATTGATTGACCGGAGACATTTTCTTATAGTATTCTTTGTAAGAAAATTGCAACCGTTTTTTATCTACTCTAACCTATCATCAGATTTACACATGCTTGTAACTTGTGAATAACTAATACTAATACAGAATTTGTCCGGTCAATCAATGAAGCATTTTTTAACAAACAACATGAGCTATTGCTCGTTAGAACAAGATTAATATTGTGGTTTTTTCTAATATAAAAGGGGATGACAACAACCTCATCCGAAATTTGTATGTATCAGGGTATTTTTATTTCAATCCGTGTGTGTGGATGGATTTATATATTAAGAGCTAATGCTGATGAGCAAGCCACTCTGCAGAACAGTCGGCAAAACTACCAAAATGTGTAGAAACGCGATTAAAAATTTAGCTCTGATTTGACTAGCTAATGTGAACAGACTACCTTAAAAGAGGTAGGATTACGAAAATCTATTGTGTTGCGCCTAATAAACCCTAGGAACCGCAAAACGCGCAAAGTTGAATGTTTACGCATATATACCACATTCAATTGGCACAAAGTGGGGGCAACTTGGCCTTACGTGCTTTTTTTTCTCAAATAAGAATGGTGGGGATACGAGGGTCCGTTAGGAAGCGTACAGTTAGAGAGAGAGTCGACTGTATATACTGTAGCGCTCATCGTTTCCCTATCTATAGACTGCTATATCTATATATGTAACGGGTTCGTTGTGGTCGCGCATTCATTTGGTATTCTTTTCGGAGATATGCGTCATCCGCCGGCTAAGCCAGAAGGCGTATACCTTCTACCTACTGCAGTCACCTCGGACATCTATAAGAGTCTTTGCACGAACTCCCGGCCGATCGAAAATTTTCTTCTTCCTCCCCTCTCCGCTCGATTACAGCGTCCGGAGGCTGCTGACGCTCCCCAGAGTCACCGGAAGTACACGTCGACTGGTTATCCTTGTCGAGTATGCGAGACTCGCGCCATAGCCAATAAATTTCGCAACTATCTTAAGACCACGAATCACCGTTTGTCTATAATGATTTACACAGCTGAAAGTGGCAAGTATCATCATTTATGATTACCATGAGGTTATCTCTCTTCCTCTCCCCATATTCTGGAACGGTGATTTATGTTTGTTTTTCTTTTTTCTTTTTTTTTCATCACACGCCAGCAACTTCTTCAAGTTTTTGTTTTCTACAGCCATTTTTTTTTCTTCCCAGGATCTTCTTCATTCGTAATACAACTAATTTCATATCGATGGGTAATTACATTGCTCGCTCTCACGTCGAGGCTTAAGTAACCACGACAAATCGATGCTGCTACCAGGTTATGCAATATCCTGCGCTACCTTGACTCAAGAGGCAGGCATTGCTTCTTCATGTATATTACGATTTCTTACTTATTATTCGTTAGATGCCTTGGATTGAATTATGCAACCTTTGCACTTCGCTGCGGATATTATTATGTTGATGATCTAGATTACCCTCAATGTGTTCCAGGAAACAAGTGCTGAATCATAAAAAAATAGGCTTATAATATGTTGAAATGGTGCTAACGATTTCATTAAGGGTCATAACAACGCTATTGACGATGTTGATTCTGGAAATTTCCCGGTTAAAGGATTTGCGGTTTAAATGATTTGTCGGTTAAATAATGTCGGCAAAACTCTGCCCTCAACGTGATGTGAAACATTTAGACAGCGGAGAAAGAAAAACTGAGAAAATCTTTTGCATCGTAGTTTAATGTATTTCATCATTATTTCTTTTAACTACACCGCGGGCAAAACGCCCGTGCAAGTTGCGCCATGAATCATAGGTAAAATCCGAGACACCCACGTTAACCCGTCATACACTTTTATGGTCTGCTAGCTGAATATTTATGTGATCTCTATTGGTTACGGAGAGACGAATGCCAGGAGTTGTATCATCAAAGAGATTTCTCTTTTTTCATTTACGACAGCATTTTCGGTGCTTCCCAATATTAATCCCCGTACCATTTTTTTTTTTCAGTCCGAACAACGGAAGACAATTACAATGATGAGCTTCTTCCACTGTAATGACTCCTGCATGTTTCTTCGCAAGAGAAGAAATTTTGCGTATTTTATTTGTGCTCCAATCACGAGTCTTATACTAATAAGCACTTGTGACTCGATCTTTATCCACTTGGGAACATTAAAAACTATCTGCGCACCATTGGATTCGCGCATTGAAGCGCGATGAGATCAGTAATGATGACTTGGCGGTGGCCAGCGAAGCTCATCCTGCTCCCAACTCTCACGGCTGGGAAAATAGAGAATTACAAGTTTGTGGATCTAATTTTAGCTATGAACAGGGGAAGAATGGCGAGACTCGGGACGACCTTCGGTGTTGTATAGGTAGTCGCTATCCTGGCCAATGGCTACTCCCCGAGTTCGAAAGGATAAAAAAGGAATGAGATGGAAGCGGAGGTTGTAAAAAATGAAATAAGCAACAACAAAAAAATCAACGAAACCACCTTTCTCCGAAGAAGAGGAGTCGGCTGAATCGATTTGAAGAAACGCCTCGACACTGCCATATAACCACCACGAGAGATACATATACCTCGGCGCAACTATGCCATGATGTACGTGGGCGAATTGAGTATACTTGTACTTCCTACGCTAAAACTGTCACCTATACTCGCTCTCTCGTGCCCTTTGCTCACTGACTTATCATTTTCTAACATTGCCAACTGGCGAAAGTTGTGATAGTTTTTTTGTACATTAATGCCAGAAAATGGAACGTCAAATCGATGGAGGACAAAGAGATTTGAAGATTTTAATCCAATATTTGACAATGGGCTCTTATATTCATTTGTGTTTGCTTTATTATTTTTTAGCTCAACTAAGAATCCTCCACGAAAAAGTCTTCGAAGCTCGGCTACGGATTGCATCTTTTTATATAATTATTCCTCCTCATTTCTTCCTCTTATTATATTGTCTTTCATTCATTTTTTGTGTGCGAACCTGCGTTCTAATAGTTCAAAACTTTCTCGTTATGAAATCTCTTGACGCTAGAAATTTTTTATTCTGAGCGACTTGATGTGTCATTTTAGACACAATTTTTCGTGTTTCTTTTCTGTAACGAAATATAAAATTTCGTACATGTATTTTCGCCCGGAATTGGGTGAGTCGATGCTCGGTATATACTTTTATAATGTATTTCGTTAATATCGCCGTAGCGTCTACCACATAAGAGCCATTCGGTCATAGACACCGACTCGTGGTAATGATGAGTGATATGACAATGGGCTCTTATATTCCGTAGCATTATTGGTAAATCGGCAACGAATATTTATCGGTTTTTGTGACCGAAAATAAACATTTCAAACCTTTTTACAGTTATAAGAAAAATGTCAAGTTTTCAATGTAAAAATTGATATTTCGAATTTCCGTTGAAAAGTTTCAAAATCGGGCCGTTTTAATTTTTGCTTCCTCATAGAGGAAGCTTTGTTTTCATGAAAAAAAAATTTCGAGATTTTCATGTCAGGACACTTAGAATGGTCCAAAACGTCGAGAAAATTGGTTTAGAAAAAAGGTCCGTATGTATGTGTGTGTGTGTGTATATGCAGGGGTTCGGAAATTCAATCGCCTCTTACTCAGTAACCGTTAGAGCGATCGGGCTTAAATTTGGCAGGCAAGTGAAGCGGTCGTCCCTCTTTGAATTATGCGATTTTTGACTAAATATATGCATACATTTTGATTTTATGTAATTTTTAATTTTTTGAAAAAAGGGCGTGGTCGCTCTAACTTTCGTAAAAATTAGTATATCGTGCTAAATAGTTCTTCATAATAGCATTGGCACTTAATGTTGTTTGGTATTGAATTTGGTTCGAATCGGCCGAGTGGTTCATATTTTATCGAATTTTGAATTTCTGAAAAAATGTACATTATGTCGCTAACTTATACAAAATCCAATCAGACCAATCGAGCTCAAATTTTGTATATGAACAGAATAATATTCAGCTATGTTAAATATGTAATGTAGTGACAAACGAAAGAAAAATTTCAATTTTATTGGATTTTGAATAGTTAAAAAAAATTACGGTATCGCATTATCTGCGGCAAAGCATGAGATATCCATCCCGAATGAAATATATGAACTAAATAATATTCAACAACGGTAGATATATAATCTAGTGACGAACGGGTATAAATTTTTATTCCATGGAATTTTGAAATATCAAAAATATAACTTTAACGCATGAACTTTTGAAAAACTTAAGATATCAGCACAAATTTAGTATGTGAACGAAATATTACTCAGACATGCTTATCTATTTTTAAAATTGACTGATGTCGTTCAGCATTTCGCAAAACATCAGAAAACAAGAATAAAATACAACAAGGATGCAAAGTAGAACCTTGCACATTGCTTCCTCATTATATTTCGCTTTTTGCAAAGCTTCCTTTATGAGGAAGCCAAAATTGATTATCATACTTCCTCATAGAGGTAGCTTTGCAAAAAGCGAAATATAATGAGGAAGCAATATGCAAGGTTCTACTTTTTTTGTACATTAATGCCAGAAAATGGAATGTCGAATCGATGGTGGAGGACAAAGAGATTTGAAGATCCACTATTTGACAATGGGTTCTTATATTCCGTAGCATTATCGGTAAATCGGCAACGAATATTTATCGGTTTTTGTGATCGAAAATAAACATTTCAAACCTTTTTACAATTATAAGAAAAATTTCAAGTTTTCAATGGAAAAATTAATATTTCGAATTTCCGTCGAAAAGTTTCAAAATCGGGCCGTTTTAATTTTTTTCTTCAAGATACCGATTATTGGTCTTTATAGATGTTTTTAAGCAAAAGAAAAACGGATCATTAATGATTCTATCATACTAAAAACTCCTTTATTTACATCCTCGCATGTGTTTACCTAATTATATTTTATAGAATGCTAATTTATCCAATAACCACAATCAATAGTTATCAGGTCTACGAACATAAAGTAATCGATAAATTGTGATGACATAGACGATATAGACCACTTACGAGATGTCCTCAATCAATCTTGACATTAATACTGGTAGACTTAATGTAGCAGCACGTGGTCCAGATTTCCCTCGATATCTTTGCTTCATTGCGCAGTTTACGCATATATCTGATACAGAAATCACGACTTTGTTAATTAGTTATCACTGTCTAGATTCATTTCGGAAATTCCGCAGTTCAATCCTCTTATAGATAAGAAACATGACTCTGGAATCGACTCCGGAGATTAAGTTTCCTCCATCAATAATCCATAGATACTATAGTGCACGCCTATCAATCTATAGAGATACAAGGACCTCAAAAGTATAAATACAAATTTCTGAAATGTTCTAATCACACTCAGTACGAGATCAATCATCATGCAGGCATTTGTGGGTCTTTTGGTACTGAGCCTTGCGCTTGCGGCTAATGGCGAGTCAAAACGTTACATATTTACTTACAAAAATGAATAACTGTCATTCAATTATACTTTTTTTAACTCTAAATTTATTTGTATTTTCCTTCATTGCAAAAAATTACGTTCTCGTGGTTACGTTTACTATTAAAGATTCGTATATGAAACATTCTCTGTCAATTCAGCCACTTTTTTTTTCGACCGATTATATGAATGTACCTAAAAGACACTCTATGTGAATTTTTTCAGATTTAAAAATAATTTTTCAGAAAAAGGCTTTTTTTATTCAAGTGCCAATATCTCAGAATTTTGAAGTTACTGAAAAAAAATGTCAGCACATAAAAGTTGTCGTTTATTGTTAGCTTTCGAGCGGAATATTCCAAATAATTGTCACGTTCCTGTGAGTATGATTTTTTTCCGAAAAATGGAGGAATTATTGTTTAATTAAAAAAAGGATATTTTTTTTTACTGAAAAAATTACAGAGTATTGCTACATGACTGTTGATATCACAAAAAAATCGCCAGAGTGGCACCGATCGATCTTCTGGTATTAAAAAATGCATTTGTGTGAAAGTTCCGAAAGGCGGGAGCATTATTATTTTTTTGATAAAAAAAGGTTACTTTTTTTGGCTAATAAAATTACAGAGTATTCTTGCATGACTGTAGATATTGAAAAAAAATCATCAGAGTGGTACGGATCGAGCTTCCGGCATAAAAAAAATAATTCCCCCGTTTTTCGAAACTTCCACACAAATAATTTTTTTAATACCGTAAGCTCGATCCGTACCACTCTGATGATTTTTTTGCAATATCTACAGTCATGCAAGAATACTCTGTAATTTTATTAGCCAAAAAAAAGTAACCTTCTTTTTATCAAAAAAATAATAATGCCCCCGTTTTTCGGAACTTTCACTCAAATGCATTTTTTAATACCAGAAGATCGATCGGTGCCACTCTGGCGATTTTATTGTGATATTAACAGTCATGTAGCAATACTCTGTAATTTTTTCAGTAAAAAAAATATTCTTTTTTTAATTAAAAAATAATTCCTCCATTTTTCGGAAAAAAATCATACTCACAGGAACGTGACAATTATTTGGAATATTCCGCTCGAAAGCTAACAATAAACGACAACTTTTATGTGCTGACATTTTTTTTCAGCAACTTCAAAATTCTGAGATATTTGCACTTGAATAAAAAAAGCCATTTTCTAAAAAATGATTTTAAAAAATCTCAAAAAATTCACATAGGGTGTCTTTTTGTGGTATATTCATATAACCAATTACAGGGCAAATCGGAGAGGGTCGAAAAAAAAGTGGCTGAATTGACAGAGAATGCTTCATATATTGTTTTGTTTTTTGGCTGTCGAAAATATGTTAATGCTTAATTTTAACGCATTTAAAGAATAATAATTGATATTTTGTAGGAGTACCATTGACCGGTCGTGTAGTCGGGGGAACAGACGCACCCGAAGGAAAATATCCCTACCAAGTGTCTCTATGGGTAATTGATAGGTTCCAGTGCGGTGGTTCCATCATCAATAACCGTTACATCCTTACTGCAGCTCATTGTGTTTATGGGTATGTTTTCCTTAAGGTAGTATGAGCACAAACCTCACGATCAGAGAGAAAAGTGATGTTTTAATATGCTATAGAATAGGTTCAGAGGATGCTGTCTGTAAAATTTCAAAACACTTTACCGACCATTTACAATAATAGTTAATGTGCAAAATTGGGAAATTTAGTACATGTTATATACGGAAATTGCCCTGATAACACTTTGAGACCGAAATAACCATTCTTCAAATTCAGACACCTCCGTAAATAAAAGCTCGAAATACCGAGAAAACTGCTACGAACACGTACGTCCCTTAAAAAATATATGTTACCGAATATTTCGAATAGATATTATCGATTAAATTGACGAGTTTTCGCGAACCGGCATCAAACTGCCGGAAAACAGTTGACTATAGCGTAGCCACGCGTTCCTTGATTGGCCAAATGGCGGCCGGCTGTACAATCTGAGTCAAATGACACTCTTATTTAAACTACTACCGTTTTATAAATATACACAACTTATCATCACACACACTTCATAATTTTTCTCTCTTTATATTGTGATTTTTTAAATAGCGAAATGTGTGATACTTAGCTTTTTCCCCATGATAAAAAATATGGACTTTCTATTGACTAGGTGCTCCGCTCATACCACCTTAACCGAAACTTCGTGTTTTTTTTTTTCATATAATAAAACATTTAATTTCGTAAAATAAATAAATTTGCCAAGTAATAAAATTGATTCTGTTCTGCAGTCTTAATGCTAAGCAAGTGAGCGTAATAGTTGGCAGCCACTTGTTGAGCGAACCAGGCAAGAAATTCCAGGCTGAAAAGCTCACACCTCACAGGGGATTCTCGAACTTTAGAATCAAGGACGACATCGCTCTCGTTCGTCTCTCTGAGGAAATCGTTTACAGCGACAAGGTTCAGCCAATTGCACTGCCCTCCAGTGATTACAACCAGGAAGGTTCCTCTGCCGTGCTCACGGGATGGGGAAGACTCGTTGTAAGTTTAACACTTTTTTAAAACTATTTTATCGATAACCTTTTGGAATTCCTATCCTTCAAAAACAATATTCCGAGTGCTTTGAATAGCTTTGATGTTTTTTTTAATTTTTCTCTTACTGCGAAATCCTCAAATTGGAATTCAAACTAGTCGGAAAAAGAAACATCAGTTATGAAAAATATCGCGTATGCTGATTTTATTTGAGTTTTTTTAGGCCGGAGGTAATCAACCGGATAACCTGCAGCAGATCGATCTGAAGGTCATTGAACTGCAACGGTGCAAGTTAAGTCAACCTAGTGTGGACTCGAACCAAGTTTGCACACTGACCAAGAAAGGAGAAGGTGCTTGCAACGTGAGTTAACTTTTTTTTCACATTATTAACCCGTTTGCTTTACTTGATGATTAACAAAACTATGATTAATTTTTCAGGGTGATTCGGGTGGTCCGCTCGTCTCTAATGGAGTCGAAATCGGTATTGTATCATTCGGCAGACCATGCGGTATTGGCTGGCCCGATGTGTACACTCGTGTTCAGGCCTACCTCGACTGGATAGCCGAACACATCGAAGACTATTAATTTTCCGATTACGCGATGATAAAATTGCAACCCAGGAAACGCGAAGTACCATTGACTTTTATGTGGCAGCTACATCTCTGAATGAACCTACGACTTGAGTGATCTGAATCTAGAATTAATATTTTCGTTTGTAACAGGAAAATAAAATAACACGTTCCTCGACATCATTGCGCTCGTTTCCACCCCTCGAGCGGCAATTTAGGGAACATTTGTCATAAGGAAATTGTTAATTATATCTCCTTTTCCTGTGTTGTCCAGATTATTATATTCATTATAATTAACGACGGCGCAAATCGGCAACGTAGCCGAATTAAGAGAACGTATTGTTAAAATTGGAGCAAAGTTATGTTTGCAGATTTTTAAATTATCGATGTTCATATGATGATATGATCTTTTGTCTATCTTTTCTTACTTCACTTGAATGTGATTTTCATCACCTTGGTTACATTATTCAATAAATCGTGTCGTTGATAAGTCCTGTTTTATTACAAGCTGCTGTTATATCGTAAATTATAACACGTATCGACAAGAAAAATCCACGTCAAGACTTGGTTTCATAAGGCGTAATACGGTTGAATTCCAAAATTTGCAGACCCTTAAAGTTTTATATTGTTCGATAGTTCGTCCCATTTTGGAATATGCGTCAGTTGTTTAGTCTCCCTCTTATTTGGTGTATGTCAATGCAGTTGAGCGAGTTCAGCGGAAGTTCGTGCGATTTTTATGGTTTAAGTTCGGAGTGACTGGAAGATCACATAATGAATTCCTGCGTGCGGAATTACATATGTGCTCTCTAGCTTCTCGTAGGCTGAAAGCAGAATTAATGCTGCTATATAAAATAATCCACGCAGCGGTTATTTGCTCTGAGCTCCTGTCGGCCGTCACCGTCTCGGTTCCATTGCGTAACGTGCGTAACCATCGAATCTTTTTTTCACAAGTTCACTGAACTAATTATGGTTTTAATGAGCCGCTAACTCAAATTTTTCGGGATGGAAATACTGCCTCAGTGTGGTTAGATTTTTTCATATCTCCTCCGTCTATATTTTTGGGCGCCCTAAACCAATATATATCACTTATTGATGTTCCGTAAGTTAGGTAATTTTTTTTTTTTGTTTTGTTCATTGTATAGAGTTTAATAGTATATTATGCAACAAGGGCGTAAAATGCGATTTTACACACGAGCAGTGATCGTCGTGCATGAGTGCAACGCGATCACGCGAGTGGGTAAAACGTACGCCCGAGTCGCATACGATATTTTTTTAGCATGACGTGCGTAAAATTCGCATTGTTAGGGGAATACAACGCGGGGGTCCAGGGGGGAAGCCCCGGTGCGGTGCAGGGGTGAAGCCCCTGCTGGGGTCCAGGTGCGAAGCCCTGGTCGGGTGCAGGGGTGAAGCCCCTGCTGGGGTCCAGGGGCAAAGCCCCGGTGGGGGGTTGGGGGGGCGAAGCCCCCCCACTGAAGACAGAAATAGATTTATTATGCATTCGCAAAAAAGACAGAACGTGTTTAATTGTGAGTAAACTTTGTTTATAATTATAATTACTTTATTTGGTAATATAATTATTAATTATTGCATATAACATATAACATCACAGAGAAAATGCGCTCAATAATACTGAATTTCTGATTTGAATTTCTGAGTTACATTTCACGAACTATTTCTTTTTTTGTAACTGTTATGGTAGTTTTCACTTTTTTGGAAGCTGGAGCATTATCTTCATCATTAATAGCGTCCGCGATTCGCATTGAAATTCTTCTTTTGTTACCCGTCGAATCTTCAATATAACCTTCCGCGGTTTGTCCCGACTTCCAACCACCGTGGCGTTTTAAAACGTTAAAAACGTGGTAAAGAAAAGTAAAAATAATTTTTTTATTTTACGCACACTGTTTCATAAAGTTGCATTTTACGCACTCATATGGGTGTGTAAAAACGGATTTTACGCACACTATGCTAAAAAGTATGTTAATGTAAATAGTTATAAGAGTAAATGATTGTTTCGCCATTCTTTTCGTGTACAAGGGACTTGTCCCGTTCACTGTAGAATAAATAAATAAAATAAAAAAACCAAATAATGCTGCAATTCGATAGCGGTTGTATCCGCGATTCTGATTCGTCAAAGGGCTTATGACGAGCTAACGTGAGCGCCGAAATATCAAAGCTCGCGGAATTGCCGAAAATTATAACCACTTGTCCGTCAACTGTCTTTAGAGTCGGCTGGTCAGCACTCGAGTGGTCTCGAGGATATGTTGTCGAATATATATTATTGTAATAATTATATATATTTCGTGTAATTGTGATACGATAAAGAAATCGTCAAAAGAAGTCATATTGTCAAGAAAAGAGAATTGTGTGTGTTGTGGAGTAATTCAATAAACTCACGTAAGTCAAAATAGTCAATTATGCTCTTATTTCTTGCTCGTGCATCTCTGAAGTGATTTTGCAATAATATTGGGTCCTCCAATCCTACCTCCTCTGTGATCGTCTCATAGATTATTTCAGTTAGCCGAGATTAAAGCTTTAGTTTGTTAGTTTGACTTAAAATTAACTGGCGCCCATATGGTATTAAATTTAAATAGTTTGTCAAATCAGAACCCTGGCAGCCCTTGACCCAGGTCGCGCCAGGTGAAGGCTTTCACTGTTGTAAAATATTCCGTCAAAAAGAGAGCCTGTTTCACGTTCTATTCACGGAATGAGATATATTTTAATGTTATTTAATGCGAAATAAAAGCATTTTATTACAAAAATAATACATTTGTCCCTCATACGACCCTTTAAAGATAAAGAAATGCGTATGGTGAATATTTACACTAGTCGTAAGTTAGAAAGTAGAAAAAAAAAGATCCACGACGTGTACGAGGTTTAACATTGGCTATGGAATGTTTTATCGCCAATTGAAGTAGGGTAAACAGATTTTATTTTTTTTTGGGTATTGACAATTTATCGAAGACTCCTCATCGAACACCCCATACGCCCAACGTTGACTATAAATATAACTTATTTTGTTTTTTTTTTTCTTTTTTTTCATTAATGATAAAGAGAACAATAATTACAGTTATCTCAAGTGCGCAAACGGTCTTTTTCTAGACATGTTCATTGTACTCGCGTACTGGTCATGATGTAGGAGATTACGGCAACGACCGAGTATAAATAACACTCGACGCTACCGTGACAAAGAGTAAGAGCATTTGTAATGACGGCAAAACAAAATCCAAAAACCTCATTCTCAATTAATATTTAAATTACCATATTTTTTATACATTAGCGATCCTTTTAATTACAAACGCGGTATATTGTACTCTTGAGAATGATTATACTTAATTTCCTCGAAAAAATAAATTGTCATAATTTACTTCACACGTAAGCGGAAAGACTATTTCTCGCTCGACGATGATTTTTCTTGTTTCTTGTGTCGTATCCACTCCTCAATCTGACTCCGAAGTTCCGTGTTTGATTGCACCTTGTCCATTGATAAAGGCGACCGGTTGAACGGATCCGTTTGGTCGCTCAACAAATGTCTGCGAATAATCAATGTTTTCATGAGATGTAAATGGACCATTTTTCAAACCAGAACAAAAGGTCATATATGATCTGGATCATATTGGAATCTAGGGTGAGATTTAAGGGTGGCTTTATTCCAGTGGAATGACTAATAATACAGCGAGACGTGAAGGAGAGCTGTGGCCTAGTTGGATGAGGGCTCGGGTTCGCACGCAGCGGGCCCGGGTTCGATTCCCGGCTGACACCGCTGGAAATTTTTCCAAGTGTTTTTTCTGTGATCCTGGCGGTTGGGTTCCCACCTTTAATAAATATGTGCCCAAAACACATCAGTGATGTTCGTGTTCAGCTCGGGGTGACTCCCGCGGGTTCTTATCTGGCGGATGGTGTCCTCCGGGCCGAGCAGGAACATCGCTGATGGGGGGTGTCGCTCTAAGCGCCACCGGTGACCGTGCTTGAGTTTACTCGCATTGTCATCGAGGGACTTAGAGAGGGCAATACGTCGTTTCTACAGAACCCGATTCTACACATCACCGACTCAACACCACTGACTCTACACAACGGTAATTCGATACATGCCTCGATTCAACACAACAGCAACTGTACACATCACCAACTCAACACATACCTCAATTCGACACAACCCCAATTCTACACAGCCCCGATTCTACGCAGTCATAACTGTCACGAGCCAAAGGCATAACGGCAATACTCTACACAGCCCCGATTCTACACAGGCACAAATGTCACGAGCTAAATTCACAACGGCAATACTCTAGACAGTCCCGATTCTACACAGGCATAATTGTCACGAGCTAAATTCACCAAAGTCCCGATTCAACACATCACCGATTCTACACCGTCACCAACGCTCATCCAATCATAGTGCGCCGATGAGTTGGAATACTTGAACGACATACGTTGATTGGATGTGAGTTGGTGACGGTGTAGAATCGGTGATGTGTTGAATCGGGACTTTGATGAATTTAGCTCGTGACAGTTGTGCCTGTGTAGAATCGGGGCTGTGTAGAGTATTGCCGTTGTGAATTTAGCTCGTGACATTTGTGCCTGTGTAGAATCGGGGCTGTGTAGAGTATTGCCGTTGTGCATTTGGCTCGTGACAGTTGTGACTGTGTAGAATTGGGGTTGTGTCGAATTGAGGCATGTGTCGAGTTGGTGATGTATACAGTTGCTGTTGTGTTAAATCGACGCATGTGTCGAATTGCCGTTGTGTAGAATCGGGTTCTGTAGAAACGATGTATTGCCCTTAGAGAGGCGCTGGCTGTATCGGCTCAGATTTTCCACAGTTTCCCTGAGCCCTTGGCAAATGCGATATGGTGGGGGTAAGACGGCTGCGGCCGCAAAAATAGGTGGGGATTCGTAAAAGCCAATTGGCGAAATGAAAAAAAAATACAGCGAGTCGTTCTGAATGTACCTTGCTATCGTTTGTCGATCGACCGTAATTTTCGACGAGGGCAGTATAACGGGGTCTGTCATAAGCGTAGACATTATAGGATCCAGAAAATCATCGGGTGCGTTATTGAGGGTCTCATCTTCCTCTTTCTTCACATGAGCGGCTTCTTCTACTCGTTTGGCAAAATTGTCGAGATCTCCAAGAATTCCAACACCACCAATTCGCACTATAAAGTAAATTGAATAAACAAACACAAAGCTCCATAAAATCGGAAGCATTTTTTTTTAAATCATATTTTCAACTCTAACTTCAAATCTTGATAAGAATATTTCACGATATTTTAAGGTTTTTTTTTACGTGTCTTCTTACCTAAAACGTTTTCAGCCAGCTTGAACAATTCTGAGCTGTAGGAACGTCCATCCTGCGACACCGCTAGCGTGAAGTTCTCGTTGCAGCTAAGATTTATGTATATCTCACATATATTCAGGACCAAATTGGCAGGATTAAAGTCGTATTCTTTTTGATCCTTCACCTGAAAAAAAAGTATATATTAATAACATTCAAGTGGGTTAACTGAAAAATAATTAAAAGCGTTCTTGCCTTGAGATTTCGCTTGTTAGGGCCGACTAATTGCAGGAGCAAGTAATTCAGCATTGAGGCTATGCGGTCGACCATTGTCGGGTGGCAGAATATCGATTTTATTTCGGTAGTTAGCATTTTAAGCATATTTATCGTTTCGCGACCAAGTATATTGTCAAAGCGAGCGATCATTCCTATGTGTTGGAGATAACTCGCCTGTTGGTCACGCTCGTGCTGTGGCAATTTATTCCACTCGCCGCTTTCCCTACGTAAATTACAACAAAATAAACAACGGTGTTGAATTTTACAACAAAAAAATAATTTCAATGAAGAAATGTCTAATGACGGCTCGCGTAAAAAAAAAGTAGTATGGCTGCGATTCTCGACGAGAATATTGCCGATAATGTCGATAATAACGCTGAGAACTCCTTGTTTTTTTCGCCTGTAAAATCGTACAAAGACATTTGGATAATTACATTTGGATTGTAATTATTTACCGTGCCTGATGCATCTGCTTGAGTTGCGCCATATTGGAAAGCGCCTCGTCCAAGAGAAACACGGCATCGTTCATGAGAAGATTGATGAACCTGAGGAATAACGGTGGTTGAACAGCTTCCATGTTCTGCTCAGCTTTTTCAGCTAAAATTCTGTAAAAAATACTTTTCTTACAAATCATCGTGGGACGTTTTTGTTAGGGTATTTAAAAAAAACCTCGGCATCTCGAGTTTAAAAAAATGCAAAACTAAGAAAAATAAAACTCGCAAGAAATAGTACTTTTCGTCACAAGGACGTGAAGCGCCACTTCTACGGCAGAGGTTAAGTCGTTGCAAGGGCCAAGCCGAGCCGCCGCCGAGGCGCAGGGCTCCTGCAACGACTAACCTCGGCTGTAGGAGTAGCGCTTCACGTCCGTGTGACGAACAATATTTTTTTTCATCCTGTATATAAACGACGCAATGAAGAGTCCAAATTTTTGCGCCGAGGCGAAGCTGAGGCAAGGGGGTTGAAGCGAGTTGGAGGGGTGGGCGAAGGGCGTCAGGCGGGGGGTTTGGGGGGGGGGCGAGCCCCCCCACAGAAAGACATACAAATTTATGAGGAATAAATAACGAGACATACAAATTTGTCACTGTCAGGGATTATATGGCTCATTTTGCCTTCTTAAAAACGTCTATATATAAAAATCCCTCTGTACTAAACGTCAACATCAACAATGACCGTCTTAAGGGGATGCTGGAGTAGATTTTATTACCAACTTTGGTCGGTAAAAACAGGCTTTTTCGTAGTTTTGATTATTCTTCGTTAATACGCTACAAACATGCTTCAAATTGTACACGATTGTAATATCAAAATAAACGAGTGGACGTACATTCGAATATTTGGTGAAAACGTACAATAAATGAAAAAAATCGTATAATACTAAACCTCCCGAAATCAAAATGGCCGCCAGGGTTTGACAGCATCGCCTGTTTGGTACGATATAAAAGATTCTGGAACTCACATACGTTAAATCGAAATGTACGTCCATTCTTTAGCGTTCTCTGAATATTCTGCGAGCGTCGAAAAGTCAATTACACAAAAGGAATCCACGCAAAACCGAAACTACGATCACGTAGTCTGTTTGCGATCCCCGCGATGATCCAGGCTTAGTAATATACGAATATCTTCATTCATTGTACGTATTCACCCAATATTCGAATGTACGTCCACTTGTTTATGTTGATACTACAATAGTGTATAATTTGAAGCATATCTGTAGCGTATTAACGAAGAATAATCAAAACTACGAAAAAGCTTTTACCGACTTCGGTCGGTAAAACCCTGCTTCTGCACTCGACTCCAGCTTCCCCTTAAAGTAGTCAGCCGCGAGCGGCGCTAGTAGTATACCGCACGCTCGGACGGTCACGGCTTTCACAGAATATGGCCGCCGGAGATGAGGCAGAGCCTCCAGAGCGAGGGGGGCAGAGCGCGGTAGTACGCCAGCGCCGAACTTTGCGAACTACATCTGGCGACGCTAAGACGGTCACGGCTGCCTGTTTTAGCGCGTAAGAGTGCCAGGAGGCTGGACCTGCAGCTGTTTTTTTCGTTGACCGATAGGCGTTCAGTACGCCGTACTTTTAGTTCCTAGGACCTAAAAGTACGTCCTAGGGCGTCCTTTTACGTACTGGGCTGTGAAATAGAGCTTAACGTCTCGTTGAGCGGCCGTTAAGACGTCGTTTACATACAGGGATGAAAAAAAAGTGATCTAAAATTCAGTTAATTTTTTTTTTAACACCTGGTATTTACTGACTAATTGAAAAAAAAATGTTGAACCAACCGGAAGTTATTTCGATGCTCATCAACTTTCCATAGATAATCCATGACAATGTACATGGGTCGACGGTAGTTGAATTTCTGTTCAAACTGTACGCTCTGACCCGTCATCTCGATACTCACAAATACCTCAAGTAGATTCGCTACGATCTGCGGCACAACAATGCTATTCGTTAAATAGAAAATAAGCTATGTTCATTTAGCGATATGAATTGAATTTTATTAATAACCTGATGTCTGTGCGGATGCTCGATAAACAACAGTTCTCTTTGCAAGGTTCCCACTGAAGATTGAGCGTCAGCCCCGGCTTGATCGTTAGATGGTAAAAGAGCCTCCAGTCCCTCGGCTAACCGGGCTCGTAGATGAGGATTGTATAGCCTGTGTGGGGACTCCATTAGCGCGATTACCTAATACAATAATATACTACTCATTCGATTATCTTTATTTTGCTCTCTCATAGAGAAAGCTTTGTTTTCGTGGGGATAAAAAAAAAATTTTGCAAAATGAGGAAGCAAAAGTGCTATAAAGTCGTAAAATTCAAATTGATATAAAATCTCAAGTGCTTTTTTTTCATTTTTTTTTATATGACTTTCCTTAATCATTGTTAGATTAATTTCAACTTGCCTCGGTTAGAATTGGGTTGAGAAAGCTCGAGCCCTGTTCCTCAAAAGTGTTGGGCGAAAGGCGTCGCAGAAAGCATAGAAAACCGACAGTATTTTCCACGACGAATTCCGGTATGCATCTGAGGGTGTTTGGCACCTTTTCCGGCAGAGGTAATGTTACATCGACAAATTTTATCGGCGCATAACCCGTAATTTTTCGTCTGTTTGCATCGTCGTCCGCGTCGCCAACATCCAAATTAACTTGAATTAGCCAGAAGGCAGTTGCTCCGTGAAATTTCGACAAGAAATTCAGCATTCCCGGAGCGAGTAGACTGGCACGGAGGGACATGTATCTAAATAACATTGAAATAATTCATTATTTCAACAGTTTACTCCTGATTTGTTTTTTTTTTTTTTTTCTAAATTTCATTCGGTAATAATTAATAATGCCAACGAACTTTGTCATTTCCATTTCCATTCGCTGAACAATGACATCGAGTACCGACGAAGCTCCTTGTTCGCTATTTCGCGCCTCGTTGTACAGCCTTTGTATCCTCGCAAGATCCTGATTGGTTCGTAACAATTTATCCAAAACAACCCGATAGCCAAGATCGAGAGCTCGATGTGTTAAGAAAAAGCATTCTGTTACAAATCCAAAGGATTCGGCGTGCTCTCTTGTCTCACCTTCCGGTACCGGTATCAAACACGTTTCTGCGCTCATTCCTCGCATGTGCAGTCCTTTTTTACGACGTTCATCTTCGTCCTTTGCCTGTACATATTATATCAAGTGTCTGAAAATCATTTTATTTTTGCTTCTTCATAGAGAAAGTACTGGAAAATACTTTTTCTCTCGATAATTGAGTTTTTTCTCGCGGTAATTTTCGTACCTCAGCAGCGCAGTAGGTGGGATCGATCTTGAGGACTTTATGTTCATTTAACTTGGCGCAAAAGGGCTGACATAGTCTAAGCAACACCGTACTAAGGTTTAACATAAAACCGTCGGAGACCGATAGAATAGAGCCCAAGCCGATTTCGTTCTGAGCGTTCCACAACTTGCCACGACTGGCGTTAGCATCTAGACAGTTGCCGATCCATCCGAGAGTCAAATGACGAACTTCCGGTGAACATTTTAGCAACGAATGGAATACCAGGTGCAGGGATTCAGTTAGAGCGTCCAGAGCCGTCCAAATGTTTCCTTCTATCATCGACCCTCTCTGGTGGTACGTAAATATTGCATTATTTGTATAAATCATCAATCAGATGGATTTTTAAAAAAGAAAAAAGAAAAAGGATGCAAAGTAGAACCTTGCACATTGCTTCCTCATTATTTTTCGCTTTTTACAAAGCTCCCTCTATGAGCAAGCAGTATGTTATTCAATTTTGGCTTTCTCATAGAGAAAGCTTTGCAAAAAATGAAAAATAATGAGGAAGTAATGTGCAAGGTTCTACTTTGCATCATTATTGTATTTTATTCTTGTTTTCTGATGTTTTACGAAATGCTGAAAGACACCAGTCAATTTTTAACCCTAGAACGCACAACCCATTTTTTTTACTCTCAGACGCACAACTGGGGTCTATACGCACCCCGCGCTTTCCTTGCTCATAAAACCGGTCCTATGGGGATAAAAGGACTTTATCATACATAAATTTCTTCGTTTTTTCATAAGGAAGAGAAGGGTATGCGAGACATCTCATTTAATTAACATTTAATTAGTGAAAAATCAATTTAAAGCCCAAAAAACGTAAAAAATTAACAAAAATCTAATTTTAAGAACAAAAAATTCTATCTTTTCAACCGTTTAAGCAAATTTCAAATTTCAAACGGCGTTTTAAAGAGGACACATTAGAGTATCAACATAAAATTACGGTCACTATGTTCCGTAAAAAAAGTATATTTATTTGAGAAATTGAAAATGTCGAAAATTTGAAAATTGAGAAATGGGTAAAGTCAATGAAAAAATCACGAAAAATTGTATTTCAAGTATCTTTTTAATCATATTTTGCACAAAAAAGGAAATAAAAAGAAAACTTTATTGTGATTCAATCGACAGTCTGCTTGTTGTTTTTCTTTTTGGAGCACCGAGTCCGCGACCTCCGATACGGAACGCAAATTATATCGAAGCGACATATTCTGTAAAAATTTTTTTTTTTTTTTTTTTTTTAATTTATCCCGAAATAATATTTGTGACTATTCCACTCAAATAACGTCATAATATGTAAATTATATTGATATTAACATAAAATAAAAAATTAGCTTACCGCCACGAAAGTCGAACGCTAACTCACAACTGGGGTCCGTGCACACCCCACGCACTGTTCAGATGTGTATTGCGACACAGCCAGCGATCAACGGATGCCGCGACTCATCTGACACTACTCTTAAACCTTCAAATTGAATTATGGTTCAGATCCGCAGTCGACAATATCGCTCGTTAGCTCAGGAACGTAGTTCAAATTTCGCGTGGGGTGTGTACGGACCCCAGTTGTGCGTTCTAGGGTTAATAATTAGATAAGCATGTCTGAGTATTATTTCGTTCATATACTAAATTTGTGCTGATATCTTAAGTTTTTCAAAAGTTCATGCGTTAAAGTTATATTTTTGATATTTCAAAATTCCATGGAATAAAAATTTATACCCGTTCGTCACTAGATTATATATCTATCGTTGTTAAATATTATTTAGTTCATATATTTCATTTGGGGTGGATATCTCATGCTTTGCCGCAGATAATGCGATACCGTAATTTTTTTCAACTATTCAAAATCCAATAAAATTGAAATTTTTCTATCGTTTGTCACTACATTACATATTTAACATAGCTGAATATTATTCTGTTCATATACAAAATTTGAGCTCGATTGGTCAGATTAGATTTTGTATAAGTTAGCGACATAATGTACAATTTTTCAGAAATTCAAAATTCGATAAAATCTGAACCATTCGACCGATTCGAACCAAATTCAATACCAAACAACATTAAGTGCCAATGCTATTATAAAGAACTATTTAGCACGATATACTAATTTTTACGAAAGTTAGAGCGACCACGTCCTTTTTTCAAAAAATTAAAAATTACATAAAATCAAAATGTATGCATATATTTAGTCAAAAATCGCATAATTCAAAGAGGGACGACTGCTTCACTTGCCTACCAAATTTAAGCCCGATCGCTCTAACGGTTACTGAGTAAGAGGCGATTGAATTTCCGAAGCCCTGCACACACACACACACACACACATACATACATACGGACATTTTTTCTAAACCACTTTTCTCGACGTTTTGGACCATTCTAAGTGTCCTGAAATGAAAATCTCGAAATTTTTTTTTTTCATGCAAACAAAGCTTCCTCTATGGGGAAGCAAAAGAAAAAAGAAAAAAAAAAAGTATAATTATCGATCTTCTCGCCCCAATCGTTTGTTGTAATGAGATAAATGCATATTGAATG
Source organism: Ephialtes manifestator (assembly GCA_963970395.1). Taxonomy (NCBI): domain Eukaryota; kingdom Metazoa; phylum Arthropoda; class Insecta; order Hymenoptera; family Ichneumonidae; genus Ephialtes; species Ephialtes manifestator. Next base: position 3,613,752 of record OZ019979.1, read on the forward strand.
CCATATTCCACAGTGTTTGTGTTTTGCAGTTATTTTATACATTTATACATGTTGTAAGTAACATCTCGAATTTTTTCAAAGCATTTTAGTTCCTACAATGAAAAGAGTCTAGTTTCAAAACGAAAAAAGGAAATTAAATGAAAAAAAAAAATACATACCAGTTGCAGAGGTTTGTCGAAGAAATCATAAGGAGAGTCCATGGTCTTGGGTAAACAGCTCATTGACAAAAGAGCACCGAGCAATGTATCGGAATAAGCTCTTCCATTGTTATTCTTTGGTATACTATGACGAATAACAAGCTTCGCAAGTGCTTCGACCGAAGTGAATTTCAAGAGAATTTCAAACCAGTGCTGACGAAATGCAAGGAGATTGCGATTTGCTATTTCAACATGTATGACATCGAGTACAGGCCCGAATGCAGATGTAACGACTTCCTCGTCGGATTCGCCGCTGTTTGAACTCATTTCGTTGACTATACCGGCAGTGAAGGATGACAATTCGGAGGAAGGCCCTTCCTCCTCAAAGAGAGATACATATTGCGTGTGAACCTACAAAAAAAACAAAATAAAAAAGTTCCCAAAAAAGTTGACCTATCGTTCAAAAAAAAATATTCGTTTCTAGCCAATTTCCTGAATAAACCAGAATAATTGTTTCCAACAATTATTACCTTATTTCCAGGAAAAAGATCAGGTTCTTGCAGCGCAGTCGCTGCGTTTCTCAGTATTAACGCACATAGCGTATTTACTTGTTCCTCCAGTTCCTTATTATTGCGGAATCTCTGCAATCTGCAAAAGCTCTCAAAGAGATAAAGTATTATTTGCCGTTCGACAGTGTGACTGTCGCACGTCCATTTGCTTGTTTCCGAAGGTGGAATCAATCTTGTTTCTATGTCGGTAAGCATCAATCGTTCAAACACAGCGTGCTCAATGGAATCGGTATCGATAAAGACCAATTGCTTTTTGCACTTGTCGCTGGGTTTGGTACTCAAGGATATCCCAAAAACATCTCTCAGGAGAATATCGATAGGTGTGTTATTGTCATAACTTTGAGAATCTTCGATAGTCGAGGTAGACTCAACTGCATTATTTTTCTCAACATTTTCATTGTCATTGTTGACATTAATGGTTAATGGCGAGAGTGACACCGCATCATTTATTGGCGAAAAAAGCCCGGCAAAGGGGTTGCTATTCGCATTTTCACACATCACGTCAGTTTGATTTGTCACTAGACAGAACCAAGCATTTCACGGTTGAAATTATTTCAAGTTATTACCAACATTTGTATTGTTATTCGAGCTGATTTCCTATTTATTTATTGACAATGCTTCGACAGTGAGGGGCTGACGTGTCCGACGCAACTCGTATTTCGTAGAGATGCTAATTGCTTATTCCATATGCAAATATGTATCTAACTTTCAAATACTCGATCGCAGAATTCCGCAGGGACTTGAAATAAGTGCCCTCACGATTTTCTACTGTCACAAATTATCTCATGAGGTAGTTCGGAGAACATAACGTGGACACACTTTTGTGTAGAGCCGTGTTTATTTGCAAGGCCGAGTGTCGATAAGCTCGATTCCGTTGTAATACGGTTGATGATAGCGCCTTAAGGTAGTTATAACGCGAAGGCAAACACGTTAGATACGTCCGAATTCTTTATATCTTGTAGTCTGAGTATTCATCTTTTATTTGTGAGGAATTACGAGATACGTTACCGGATATCTAATTAAGTAAATAATTTTTTAAAACAGAGTTTTATACATGGCGTTATATGGAGAAATATAAAAAATTGTCTTTTGAACAAAGAAAAAAGCATCTTAGAAATGAAATACAAAACATCTAAACAGCTCTACGTGTTCGTTAGATCTTAAAGTAACCGATACGACCATAAAAAGTAATAGTCACCGGACATTTCAGCGAGTTATTGTAAGTTAATTGCAAGAAATTGCGTTGTGCAAAAACAATCTCTACCAGCTGTTCAAGATGGCGCCGAAGTTTGGCAACGTTGCACATCAGCTATATACGCGACAGTTACCATCGATCGGTATATACTCGTAGTGTTCTGCAATGAAAATGGATGAAAATGATCGCTCGCATCCTAAATTCGACATAATTAACTGAAATCGAACTTTTTAACCTATCGATACTCTTGAATTTTTCATTTGTTGATCAAATTTGATTTGCGTCGATTCTTCACTGTATCTGGCTTTTTTGTTGCTTGAATGTTGTCGAACCACGTTTTTCTTTTACGCCTAATGAATTGGCCGTTTTTTTTCCGCGATCCGCTCTAACGTCGTGTCTTTCTTTTGGAGAATTCGACATGACAGAGCAGATTCGCCAAACAAACTTCGCAAACCTAACCTCGTTTCATGTCGGTAACGTACGATGCCGGTCGAACAGTCGGTCGATATTGCGGTGTTGCCACGATGTGTCGTGTGCTTACAGAGCCAATGGCGGGCGAGTCAAGACACAAGTCAAATTAGTTTTAATAACATAATTAAATTAATTACGCACGTGAAAACAATTTCGTAATATGATTGAATGAAACTTTTTTATTTTTCAATTTAATTGTGGAATATGCAGAAAGAATGAATAATTTTATTCTTCGATGACGATAGTTGCTAGTATCTATGACTCCGGCGTACTGACATAGCTACCTTAAAGCTCTCCGTGTTTACGATCTGTCCGGATTTGTATAGTGACGGTTACTTGACTATTGGCTTAGTGCGTTAAGGTGCCAGCGCCGCTTGTGGCACACTTCGGCAACAGTTGATATAAAAAAAGCTTTGATTCTTATGATAGAATATAGTTTACAGATGATTTTCCGATTATACTAAATGAATAACTGAAAAGTATTGTTATAAATAAAAAATAGGTTGTTTAATTTATTTTTTTGTAATTTTGGTTATGGTAATAGCTTTTTGTTATTCGATTTATTTCGTAAAAAGGGTACATAAGTTTTCGTGTGCCCGGTGTCGTCTGCACTTTTCGCCGGTGTTTATGTTTATGACAGCTGACAGCAGCATTAAGGTAGTTCTGTCGTGAAGGCAATCCAAACTCATATGCATGAATTTTTGACATGTTGTAATTTAGCTATTCAATTTTACTTGCACAAAATCTTGAAGGCTTTTACCGAGTATTTGAATGAACAATTAAAACTTGAAAATTGGTCTTTTTACACGGCGCTAACGGGAGGGCTGGAAAAATTGATCTTCAAATCGAAAATTAACATATTTAGATCAAAGATAGAGAAAAAATAAAAAGTACTACGGATTCGCAAATCATTCAGGACTTGATGAATCATGAAAAAAGGTGAAGTCTCCGGAATAATGTTTAATTGAACCAAGGTCAAAGTGCACGATACCGGGCCAAATGACGTTTCCTAACCTAATTATCGTAAAAACGAAGTCAAATCCGCACTAAACATATCAACTATTTACAAATAATCGTTTTAATTTGATTACGACAATTTCGAAGGATTCTCGATTATTTTTGATATTACTATTGAGGCTGTCAAAGTGATGCCTATGATTATTTTTTAATGTCATATAGACTCTGAGATTTATGACTCCGGCGTACCGACAGAACTACCTTAAAACGGATTGAAAGATGGAATTGATAATCAGAACGGGATTCAAGGCGATAACGCATGCAATTGATTTTAATCCACAAGGTATTATAAAAGGAAAGGCGTTATCTGCATGCCATGTGCGTTGAGTAGAGGAGTTAACAGATTCAGACAAACGTATCTTAATAAAGTGCAGCGTTGAAGGTCACGCACAAAGCCAATTGGCTTCGTGCGTGACCTTCATTCGCGGCCATTTTGGACAGCCAGCGTTCGAAGCGGCGAAATTGTGCAATAGTTGATAAAAAATTATCACAGTAAAGCATGCTAGCCTACGTTAATTAACGATATTATTTATATTTCTTTAATAAATCGACACTATGAGTGCGCCAAAAGGGAAGGCCTCAATGCCGTGTTGCGTCGTGAATTGTAAAAACACACTGTTCAGATGTGTATTGCGACACAGCCAGCGATCAACGGATGCCGCGACTCATCTGACACTACTCTTAAACCTTCAAATTGAATTATGGTTCAGATCCGCAGTCGACAATATCGCTCGTTAGCTCAGGAACGTAGTTCAAATTTCGCGTGGGGTGTGTACGGACCCCAGTTGTGCGTTCTAGGGTTAATAATTAGATAAGCATGTTTGAGTATTATTTCGTTCATATACTAAATTTGTGTTGATATCTTAAGTTTTTCAAAAGTTCATGCGTTAAAGTTATATTTTTGATATTTCAAAATTCCATGGAATAAACATTTATACCCGTACATCACTAGATTAGATATCTATCGTTGTTGAATATTATTTAGTTCATATATTTCATTTGGGATGGATATCTCATGCTTTCCCTAGCACTCACGATAACGGTGATATAACGGCCATAATGACGGAAAAAATGACAGTCGTTTTTGTACACCTTAATAACGGTGCGATTTTGGTCATAATAACGGTGTAACAGCAAAAAAATGACAGTGACCATGACTTTTCTCATGGTCACCGTCATTTTTTTTGTTATTTTGGCAAAACGCGCCGTTATTAAAGTGTACAAAAACGACTGTGTCATTTTCCCTGTTATTATGACCGTTCTCGTGAGTGTTAGGGTTGCCGCAGATAATGCGATACCGTAATTTTTTTCAACTATTCAAAATCCAATAAAATTGAAATTTTTCTATCGTTTGTCGCTACATTACATATTTAACATAGCTGAATATTATTCTGTTCATATACAAAATTTGAGCTCGATTGGTCAGATTAGATTTTGTATAAGTTAGCGACATAATGTACATTTTTTCAGAAATTCAAAATTCGATAAAATCTGAACCACTCGACCGATTCGAACCAAATTCAATAGCAAACAACATTAAGTGCCAATGCTATTATAAAGAACTATTTAGCACGATATACTAATTTTTACGAAAGTTAGAGCGACCACGTCCTTTTTTCAAAAAATTAAAAATTACATAAAATCAAAATGTATGCATATATTTAGTCAAAAATCGCATAATTCAAAGAGGGACGACTGCTTCACTTGCCTACCAAATTTAAGCCCGATCGCTCTAACGGTTACTGAGTAAGAGGCGATTGAATTTCCGAAGCCCTGCACACACACACACACACACACACACACACATACATACATACGGACATTTTTCCATTTACATTTACATTGAGGCCTTCCAAAAGGGAAGGCCTCAATGCCGTGTTGCGTCGTGAATTGCAAAAACACCTCTGTAAATTCACTGGGTGTACATTTCTACAGTTTCCCTACAGGAAAGATCAAAGTTTTCAAGCAGAAAAGGCGCGAGGATTGGATTGCCTCCGTTAAACGAAAAAAAAAGTTTCAGAGTTACTGTATGAACTAAATGTTCTCTAATCAATAAAAAGTTATAGACTACAATACTGTTACTAGGATTGAAACTTTACAATACTTACTTCCAACTTCACTTTGTACGGTGTAGTAGTGGAAGTGTCACTGACGTTAGGCGAATAACGCTGCACTTTATTAAGATACGATTGTCTGAATCTGTTAACTCCTCCACTCGACGCACATGGCATACAGATAACGCCTTTCATTTATAATACCTTGTGGATTAAAATCAATTGCATGCGTTATCGCCTTGAATCCCGTTCTGATTATCAATTCCATCTTTCAATGCGGTTTTAATGCTGCTGTCAGCTGTCATAAACATAAACACCGGCGAAAAGTGCAGACGACACCGGGCACACGAAAATTTATGTACCCTTTTTACGAAATAAATCGAATAACAAAGAGCTATTACCATAACCAAAATTACAAAAAAATAAATTAAACAACCTATTTTTTATTTATAACAATACTTTTCAGTTGTTCATTTAGTATAATCGGAAAATCTACTGTAAACTATATTCTACCACAAGAATCAATGCTTTTTTTTGTATCAACTGCTGCCGAGGTGTGCCACAAGCGGCGCTGGCATCTTAACGCACTAAGCCAATATCCGGCACTTAAGGGTTGTGGCTGCTTTTCTCAATTTATTTTTTTATCTACATAGATAACAAAGAACCGTTATAATCAGGAAATTCATGTCCGACAAACTTTTTAATTTATCTAACAATCATTTACGGACGACTAACATACGATTACAATTTTTAAACAATTTTTACGTACGACTAACTTCAATGGGTCAGAATCTTTGAATGTTGTCCACCACGTGATCCTGACAAAACTTTCATAACCTATAACAATATCTTGTGCGGCATCAAAATGTCAAGCCGCTCAAATTATAGAGTGAAAGTCGATTTGACTAAATATCATCAAGACGCACGTCGTTTCAGTTGGATTTACGTAGACTGCGCAAATGTTTGGTTTATCAGTCACGTTAAACAACACATTGCAGAAATTTTTGGTACGGAGGAACCTTTTCACCTTCTGTTAAATGGCAAAGAGTACCTTCCACCAAACGAAGATGTACGCGTACTTAAGGAAAACGAGTTAATAGCGTAAGTACGAAATGTCCACTGCATCCATTCGCACGCGCTTCAACTTTTAATACAAATATATCTTCTCGCAAAAATCAAAACTGTGTACTCTCTGTCCATCTGATGTTTCTAACTTCAAACTTTTGTTTAGTTTCTTTGTTTGTTTTGCACCTTTCGTTCACCGCAATCGCACGATGAAAATGTCGGGGAAAAGAAGAAAAAAAATAAAACGTTTCTCCTTTTTTTTGAAGTTTTGAGAAAGATGCAAAATGAGGAAACAGTAGGCAAGGACTGACTTTGCAAGGTTTTTTTTCTTTTTTTATTTATTTATTTATTTTACGGGTTTAACCCTTTTACATATATGTATATAATAATTTATTTAAATAATATTTTACAGTTTTATTTCCTTATGCACTAGATTTATCACAGGGAATCCTTACGATAAATTAAAGATTTGGGGTTTGAGTCTCTTATAAGCATTGTATCCATCTAGAGCGGTATTATTCGAACTGTAGAATTGTTCTTCCCATGCTTGTGTCGAAGACTCCAATTGAAATTCCAAAGAACTGCGCAACTCCTGTGGTGTTAGCTAGGTGCGTTAACCTCGTTATTGCTGATCTTTCCCCAATTGACGTTCTTGCTGTTGGTACTCGAAAGATCTGTTCTCTCCTCTGCGCTGTTCTTGGTATTGATACTGGAATTTTGCTGAGAAGGTACGGGCAATCTACGAAGCCATTGATTAGTTTGAACAGGAAGGTCAGATCATTCAGCTGTCTCAACGAGGACAAGCTTGGAATACCAAGTGCTTCAGCTATACCCGAACAGTTGTGGTCATCTTGCATCATTGGCATCCCCAATTTATAAGCAGCTAAGCGTAGAAATTTGTGCTGTACACGTTTGAGTTTTTTAGCGTGATTTTTCCCAAATTATGTACCAAACATCCCAGCACAGAATTATCTATGTTAAATATAACAGGTTGTTTTACTCTTTTAATTTCATATTCAATTTTATTCAATTTTATTCAATTGCTTCCTCATAGAGGAGGAAGCTTTGTTTTCATGAAATTTTTTTTTTTGTTGAGATTTTCATGTCAGTACACTCAGAATGGGCCAAAATGTCCAGAAAAGTGATTTAGAATAAATGTGTGTGTGTGTGTTACACGATCGAAAAATGTAAACCTTTATAACTCGGGAATGCCTTGAGATATCAAGCTGAAATTTGGACCATCGATAGAGGGATCAAGCCTCATTGTTCATACAAATTTTTGTTAAAATCCACCTCATCGTTAAATAATTACGCGTTTTTTAATTTTTTGAAAAATGTCTGATTACGCGATAACTCTTTCAATTTTCGAGATATTGATCTTAAAATTGGTATGAATGTGAGCTTTCATACGCCGGTGATCGCTATTGAATTTGGTTAAGATCGGTTGAACCGTTAAAATTTTATGATGTTTTGAATTTTTCCAAAAATTGACATTATCGCTCTATTGTAACTTTTGCAAAACTTAAGATAGCGAGCTCAAATTTTATATATAAATGAAACAATATTCAGCCATTGTATATGTATAATTTAGTGACGAACGGTATGACATTTTTGATTTTATGGAATGTTTGTTTGTTTGTTTATTTATACGAATTTCTCCTTAACATATTTCAATTACATAGTATAGTTTCTACAACATATTATAAATAATTAACACTTATAAACCGACAGCAGTGGACGCGCGGTCGGTGTGTGGCTTCGGCGGTCCCCAGAGTTAAGCAGCATTATTTGCGGTCATAACTTGGATGGGTGACCGCTTAGCCTTGCACTGGTTTGCGCGCCAACTGCTGAGCGGAAGGCAGTTTTTCTGAGTTTCTAATGTATTCTCATACAGTAGAAACTCAGTAAAAATAAAGCCGACTGTATCGGCCAGGTTTTCCGCAGTTTCCCTGTGCCCTCGTGCAAATGCGATACAGTAGTGCATTAGGATGAGTGGCTGCGGACAACACTCTAGAGGGATCTCTATGAAGGAACGGGGAAAAGGGGAGAGGGGAAACGGAAAAGCCTGAAGAAGGTATACGGAAGAAACCAATAATAATTTTAAAAAAATTAACACTTATAGTTAACACTTATAATTAAATTTACTCAAATTTTAGAATCGTCTCCCTCGCGTTCTTCTGAAAACTGCTGAAAGGCAGACCAGTAAATTGTAGCCCAGAGTTTGCATTCCCCAGTCTATGTAACCGTGATACCGTTGAGTTTTCGGAAAAAACCGACGAATGGTGACATTCATGAAAAATTACCGAGTTCGCGTTTCTTAACCCGCGACTCGGAGGCAATACGTCGTTTCTACAGAACCCGATTCTACACATCACCGACTCAACACCACCGACTCTACACAACGGCAATTCGACACATGCCTCGATTCAACAAAACAGCAACTGTACACATCACCAACTCGACACATCACCAACTCGACACATGCCTCAATTTGACACAACCTCAATTCTACACAGCCCCGATTCTACACAGTCACAACTGTCACGAGCCAAATGCACAACGGCAATACTCTACACAGTCCCGATTCTACACAGGCACAAATGTCACGAGCTAAATTCACAACGGCAATACTATACACAGCCCCGATTCTACACAGGCACAACTGTCACGAGCTAAATTCACCAAAGTCCCGATTCAACACATCACCAATTCTACGCCGTCACCGACTCACAGCCAATCAGCGTATGTCGTTCAAGGATTCCAACTCATCGGCGCACTATGATTGGATGTGAGTTGGTGACGGTGTAGAATCGGTGATGTGTTGAATCGGGACTTTGGTGAATTTATCTCGTGACAGTTGTGCCTGTGTAGAATCGGGGCTGTGTAGAGTATTGCCGTTGTGAATTTAGCTCATGACATTTGTGCCTGTGTAGAATCGGGACTGTGTAGAATATTGCCGTTGTGCATTTGGCTCGTGACAGTTGTGACTGTGTAGAATCGGGGCTGTGTAGAATTGAGGTTGTGTCGAATTGAGGCATGTGTCGAGTTGGTGATGTGTCGAGTTGGTGATGTGTACAGTTGCTGTTGTGTTGAACCGGGGCATGTATCGAATTGCCGTTCTGTAGAGTCGGTGGTGTTGAGTCGGTGATGTGTAGAATCGGGTTCTGTAGAAACGACGTATTGCCGACTCGGAACGCGCAATGAGATCAGTTCCAGTAGGGGTGCACAGTTTATCATACCATTCAGAACTTTAAACAGGTAGCATAGATCAGCAAATACCCTCAAGGACGACAGTGTTGGGATGTTACCAAGCACTGCCACCTCTAAGTAATCGTGTTCATCGTATGCCATCGTTCTCCCAAACCGAAACGCAATATATCTTAAGAACTTGTGTTGAACCGATTCTAATTTATTTGCATGTTGAATTTTAAAAAAAAATATACATTATCACATTCACTTTCGGAAACGCTCTAATAATCACGAAATAACGTAATAACGAAATAGAAAAAGCGAATCCACAACATGTATATTTATCTAATTAAAACAAGGATGCAAAGTAGAACCTTGCACATTGCTTCCTCATTATTTTTCGCGTTTTACAAAGCTTCCTCTATAAGGAAGCCAAAAATTGAATAACATACTTCCTCATAGAGGTAGCTTTGTAAAACGCGAAAAATAATGAGGAAGCAATGTGCAAGGCTCTACTTTGCATCCTTGTTATAATTTTGCTTCCTCATAGAGGAAGCTTTGTTTTCGTGAAAATTTTTTTTTCGAGATTTTCATGTCAGTACACTCAGAATGGTCCAAAACACTGAGAAAAGTGATTTAGAAAAAATGTCTGTATGTGTGTGTGTGTGTGTGTGTGTGTGTATGTATGTGTGTGTGTGTGTGTGTGTGTGTGTGTGTGTGTGTATGTTACACAATCGAAAAATGTAAACTTTTATAACTCGGGAATGCCTTGAGATATCAAGCTGAAATTTGGACCATAGATAGAGGGATCAAGCCTCATCGTTCATGCAAATTTTTGTTAAAATCCACTTCATCGTTAAATTATTACGCGTTTTTTAATTTTTTGAAAAATGTCTGTTTACGCGATAACTCTTTCAATTTTCGAGATATTAATCTAAAAATTGGTATGAATTTGAGCTTTCATATGCCGGTGATCGCTACTGAATTTGGTTAAGATCGGTTGAGCCGTAAAAATTTTATGATTTGAATTTTTCAAAAAATTGACATTATCGCTCTATTGTAACTTTTGCAAAACTTAAGATAGCGAGCTCAAATTTTGTATATAAATAAAACAATATTCAGCCATTATATATGTATAATTTACTGACGAACGGTATGAAATTTTTGATTTTATGGAATGTTGAATTATTTTTAAAAATATACATTATCACATTCACTTCGGAAACGCTGTAATAATCACGAAATAACGCAATAACGAAATAGAAAAAGCGAATCCACAACATGTATATTTATCTAATTAAAACAAGGATGCAAAGTAGAACCTTGCACATTGCTTCCTCATTATTTTTCGCATTTTACAAAGCTTCCTCTATGAGGAAGCCAAAAATTGAATAACATACTTCCTCATAGAGGTAGCTTTGTAAAATGCGAAAAATAATGAGGAAGCAATGTGCAAGGTTCTACTTTGCATCCTTTTTTTGTAATTTTACAGTGCATCATTTGTTTTCTTTTTTTTAGGGTGGTACCAGGTACAGGCATATCCAACGAAAATGATTCGACAATGCCTTTGCCCCGAAGGCAGCATTTTGGTATTAAGCATGCAGTACAATCTATGGATAACAGAAATACGGATCATCGTATAGACAAATCCAAGATGTTGGTTGACCTTGAGCAGAATGACAGTAAAACTCTTAATAATTCAGTAGCAGGTGTGTTACTATTACATGTTCACAAAGATATGTAAAAAAAAACTCTTTTCTTAATAGATTTTTAATTATATTTAAAAAAAAAAATCATAAAATATGAATATGATATTTTTTAGCTGACATTATGGGCATTTGATTAAACGACTATTCAATGAGCTTATCGCACCGATTTTCCAGATCTTTTGTACATAAGTGTTGAAAATTCCTTCATAATCGACTATAAAAGAAAATATTTTTTTTGCAATTATTCATATAGATGTCAGTGCGATCGACGTGACAAAATATCATAGTATACGAGAAACAACGGACGTAGAGGATAACCCAGACACAAAGGTCACAGATGATAACGCAACCGATCAATGTAGCACAACCGATCCTTACGGTGTAGTCCATAAGCGCAAAAGAATTCGTCGCAAGAGGTCTAAACATACCGCGGACGCATCACTAACAGAAACACGAGATCATAAACAGCCGACCGTTTCTCACAACACAAATAATTTACATTTCACCGTACTTCCAACTGGTAAACATATTCACTTTGATAATGCGGATGATAGAGTTTCCGGTGCACTTGAGAATGGTGCAAATGAAAATGCTGCAGAAAATATAAAAAGGAAGCCAATCTCGTTGAGCCCTCCGTCGGTTACAAAAACGAAAGTTGCCAACTTATCTACGCTTCTATCACTAAGACAGACTTCAACCCCGCTCATGTTTGTTAACAAAAAAGTAAAGCACGCGAGCGAGAATAACTCGGACGACACCATGGAGAACAATTATAAAAGGGAAAAGTTTAGTAGCCCAAAAGATGCGCAAATAACCCAGGATGTGGACAGATCTAATGGAAACAAGAGTGCTAACAAAACGACTGAGGAACCGAGTGATTACTCGAACATCGATCCAGAGAAATATCCCAGTCTTAATGGTGAACCGCAGCTAAACGATATAATTACTTTTAAAGTAAGTTTTTCAGCACTCTATACACCTATTTTATTAGCCAAATTTGAATTACCGGCGTGTCAATTTGTTGTAAATTTTTTGAAAAATCAAACTCCAAGTCTGGTGTATTTTTTTTTTCAGATTCTGAAAATCGGAAATGAGTACACGCCCGAAGTTTCTAACTACATTGTTGGAAAAACAACAAGTTGGTGTCCGAAGAAATTATTGTTTACCTTTCAAATATTAAGTAAGTTCTTGTATATTGATAAATAATGAAACGCCCCGCGTAGAAAAAAAGAATCTTTTAAAGAATCTTAAAAAAAGTCTTGAAAGAATCTTTACAGGAATCTTGAAAAGAATCACGCATAGGAGCCGGAGCAAGATTCTTTCCAGGATTCTTTTCAAGATTCTTTCCATCCGAAAGCAATTTGAGAATCTTTGAAAGAATCTTAATGAAATTCTTCAGAGGAATCGAGCGAAACCTGTTGATGCTTTCCAGGATTCTTTTCAAGATTCTTTCCATCCGAAAGCGTTCGGAGAATCTTGTAAAGAATCTTCGAAAGAATCTTGAAAAGCGTCTTTAAGGTAGTATGAGCGGAGTACCTAATCAATAGTCCATATTTTTTATTATGGGGAAAAAGCGAAGTATCACACATTTCGCTATTTCAAAAATCACAATATAAAGAGAGAAAAATTATGAAGTGTGTGTGATGATAAGGTGTGTATATTTATAAAACGGTAGTAGTTTAAATAAGAGTGTCATTTGACTCAGATTGTCCAGCCGGCCGCCATTTGGCCAATCAAGGAACGCGTGGCTACGCTATAGTCAACTGTTTTCCGGCAGTTTGATGCCGGTTCGCGAAAACTCGTCAATTTAAGGTAGTTCTGTCGTGAAGGCAATCCAAACTCATATGCATGAATTTTTCACATGTTGTAATTTAGCTATTCAATTTTACTTGCACAAAATCTTGAAGGCTTTTACCGAGTATTTGAATGAACAATTAAAACTTGAAAATCGATCTTTTTACACGGCGCTCACGGGAGGGCTGGAAAAATTGATCTTTAAATCGAAAATTAACATACTTAGATCAAAGATAGAGAAAAACTAAAAAGTTCTACGGATTCGCAAATCATTCAGGAATTGATGCATCATGAAAAAAGGTGAAGTCTCCGGAATAATGTTTAATTGAACCAAGGTCAAAGTGCACGATACCGGGCCAAATGATGTTTCCTAACCTAATTATCGTAAAAATGAAGTCAAATCCGCACTAAACATATCAACTATTTACAAATAATCGTTTTAATTTAATTATGACAATTTCGAAGGATTATCAATTATTTTTTATCTTATTATTGAGGCAGTCAAAGCGATGCGTATGATTATTTTTTAATGTCATATAGACTCTGAGATTTATGACTCCGGCGTACCGACAGAACTACCTTAATCGATGATATCTATTCGAAATATTCGGTAACATATATTTTTTAAGGGACGTACGTGTTCGTAGCAGTTTTCTCGGTAATTCGAGCTTTTATTTACGGAGGTGTCTGAATTTGAAGAATGGTTATTTCTGTGTCAAAGTGTTCTCAGGGAAATTTCCGTATATAACATGTACTAAATTTTCCAATTTTGCACATTAACTATTATTGTAAATGGTCGGTAAAATGGTTTGAAATTTTACAGACAGCATCCTCTGAACCTATTCTATAGCATATTATAAAATCACTTTTCTCTCTGATCGTGAGGTTTGTGCTCATACTACCTTAAGAGAATCGTGAAAAGATTCCGTCTATTAAATAGAAAAATCGTTGAAAATTTTTTTATGAAATTCTTTAGAGGAATTGAGCAAAATCTGTTGTTACTTTCCCTTGGTGTCGAGACAGTAAATTTCGGTACGTCAACGAAGGGTAAACCTCTCGTGTATAGTCGAACCATGGAGCCTAGAGGTAAGGAGTACGAACTCCTATGGAAATCGCGGTTGAGAATCGTTCGCCAAACCGTGGAAAATTCTTTTGGCGGGAACCGAAGTGAAGTGAGCGACAAATTGGCGGGAACTGAAGTGAAGTAAGCGACAAGTTGGCGGAGACCGAAGTGAAGTGGTCATGTTGTTGAACGCAGCCCTGCGGTTTTTTTACGACGACGCGTTGTTCCCGCTCAATAACGCCCTTTTTGCGAGTAACTTATATCAGAGATTATTGTAATTGCGTCGGGCGTCAATTTTTGTTAATTTTCCGCCATTCATATCATCGCCAATATGGCGTCACTTTGGGGTGCGTTCGCTTCATTTTTATCGGGGGCTAACTTCATCTCGGTTCCCGTTGATATTCAGTGGTGCTCAGTCCACTAAAATTTTGCACAGTTTCGCGAACGTTTTTTCAGCCTGAGTTCGTACTCCTTACCTCTAGGCTCCATGAGTCGAACTCAGAACAGCTTTGCAGTCTTATATACGTTCAGGCTTCAAGTCACTTGCGAGAAACGCTTTGACCGCTCGCCATCTAGCGGAGTATTGAATATAAGTGTTCCGTACGATGCCACTAGATGGCGAGCGGTCGAAGCGTTTCTCGCAAGTGACTTGAAGCCTGAACGTATATAAGACTGCAAAGCTGTTCTGAGTTCGACTATACACGAGGGGTTTACCCTTCGTTGACGTACCGAAATTTACTGTCTCGACACCAAGAGAAAGTAACAACAGGGTTTGCTCGATTCCTCTGAAGAATTTCATTAAAATTTTTTCAACGATTTTTCTATTTAATGGACGGAATCTTTTCACGATTCTCTTAAAGACGCTTTTCAAGATTCTTTCGAAGATTCTTTAAAAGATTCTCAGAACGCTTTCGGATGGAAAGAATCTTGAAAAGAATCCTGGAAAGCATCAACAAGTGTCGCTCGATTCCTCTGAAGAATTTCTTTAAGATTCTTTCAAAGATTCTCAAAACGCTTTCGGATGGAAAGAATCTTGAAAAGAATCCTGGAAAGAATCTTGCTCCGGCTCCTATGCGTGATTCTTTTCAAGATTCCTGTAAAGATTCTTTCAAGACTTTTTTTAAGATTCTTCACAAGATTCTTTTTTTCTACGCGGGTCGACACCAAGAGAAAGTAACAACAGGGTTTGCTCGATTCCTCTGAAGAATTTCATTAAAAAAATTTCAACGATTTTTCTATTTAATGGATGGAATCTTTTCACGATTCTCTTAAAGACGCTTTTCAAGATTCTTTCGAAGATTCTTTAAAAGATTTTCAGAACGCTTTCGGATGGAAAGAATCTTGAAAAGAATCCTGGAAAGCATCAACAGGTGTCGCTCGATTCCTCTGAAGAATTTCATTAAGATTCTTTCAAAGATTCTCAAAACGCTTTCGGATGGAAAGAATCTTGAAAAGAATCCTGGAAAGAATCTTGCTCCGGCTCCTATGCGTGATTCTTTTCAAGATTCCTGTAAAGATTCTTTCAAGACTTTTTTTAAGATTCTTTAAAAAATTCTTTTTTTCTACGCGGGACGGTAGTTGTGATGTAATATGTAATTCTCGATTAATCGGACATTCACCGATTCGTTTAAACGTATTACAGATGGGCAGGCGGAGATTCAAACACCATTAGGAAAATTCTCGCTACCGACAGATGAATCTGAACATCAGATATGCGATACAGCAAACTTCAATTTTTCACAGCTAATAGATCCTCGGCTGATTTATCGAGAATAGAATCGCGGGGAACAGGAGATACATTTTTGAAATTGTCAATTAAAAATTATTCCGGCTCCTCCATCGATCTTTTATGACATTTTGATTCCCCTCGTAACATTTTCAATGATACAGAGAGGGATGAGAGCAACCGAGAGCCTACGCGATGCTACCCTGTTCGAGATGATTTTCTCTCACTTTCGGTCTGAGATATAGACAATTGCGCGTGCGCGTCTGCGAGAATGCGCGAGAGGCAAACTCGACTTATCCTAATGTGTCAGTGTACGGTCGCGTATCACTGGCGGCGCATCGAATTCGCAATAGTTACCCTAACCATATCCTCGTGTTTGTGGGATCCGTGCAGTGTCCTCCTCATCGACACTGGTGGTGCTCCGACGTCAACATTCACGCATCCAATTCAGCCTCTAGGCGTGACTAAAACATCAGTAACGGATAGTCGGATCTATGATTTATGCTATATCGACGTCACAAGAATCATGAAATTTCACGAAACGTATGCAGGTAAATAACAGTAAATCAAAATAACTATCTTAACGGTGTAGCATTTTTTTTTTTACAAATCTAACTAAAAACATACATAATTACAGAGAAATTGTATGACCGCAAGCTTTTGCAACGGCGCTTTTTAGCAAATTATTTTACCGTTGGTAAATTAAATCGCACGTGATATCAAAAATATATGAAAATCTTCAATTTTTTTGTTAATACGTCTTTTCCAAAATTTATGTGATTTATGTATATTATGTATTTAGGACAAATGGCGACAATTAATAGATAAATATATTTTTTAATATGTGCATTAAATGTTCCATGCCGAAATCCAGGCAGAAATTACAAGAATGTCGAGACGAGTTTCTCCTAATAATTACGCTTCCTTTTGCTGGTCGTATGTGCATCAGGTTGTTAAGGCGGTCACGCGTTTCGGGAGATCGATTGTCGGAGAATGAACGAACGCTGGAGAGCAGTAGATGATTCCATCATTCTAGATTTACAATATTTGCAGATTTTCGTGTACCGACTAAAGTTGTCGGTGATACACTTTGTTTTGCTTAACTTGCGCTTAAAATGTGCTACAAAAAATTAGGTGTATCCCTAAAAATTGGTAATTATTTATTTAAGCAGCTGGTTGCATTTTTTAGTCCGATTGTACACTAGGACGTATTTGAATTGTCTTTAAGACGTTGCGATTGAAAAACGCTTTAAAAAAACAATACCGAAGAATTTGAGAAATCGAACACAGCTAAATAGGTGTACCTTCAATATTTTCTTCTGCTTTAACAAAATCCCAGAGAAAAAAAAGTAATTGCGACTATTAACATTGGCTGTTAATTTATTGCTCGGCCTAACTGTTGGACAACATTTACTATTCATGTCAGAATGCTTCGACGAATTACCAAACTGCTGTATAACGCCCCTTATATTACCGCCATTCACATATGTCAATCTCGACATTCCGCCCTCATTATTTAATCGAGAATGTGCAATATCGTCGATGCATGAACCCTTAACGCCACGTAACTTTGATTTTCTTCAAATATTCGGTCGATCGATCAAACGCAACGCATATCAATTGAGATAGCGCTGCCAATAATGATTCCCTAATAAGATGAGAAGTGGAATAGCGCTAACACGAAAATAAAGCATTATCGGGAAAAAATCGATGGGGCACGAGATACTCGAACAAGGAGATTTTGATGATCGTAGTAGCGAACAGCTGTTACCAGAGGACTTTACGGGTGAGCGTCTAGACGATATTCAAGGCCACTATTCGAAATACGCAATTGGTTATTCACGCGTGCGCGCTCTCACGCAAGCACGCAACACATCCCCGTGCATATACGCTTCGTCTCACCATAAGTATTGCTAGACTTCCTATTATTACAAGTCGATACAATAAGATTTTTTCTCTTTTTACTGTGATGATGAGCTCTTTCTATTTCACTGCCATTCTTGTTGCTAAGGGCTTTGGCCTGCCCTCTATCTAATAAATAATAAATAAATAAATAAAAATGTGTAACTGCAGGTTTGTGTACTTCTTGCTTTCTTGAAGGCTCATTAAGTGCCGCTCGCTCGAGCAACCACTACGAGACTCTTGGGAAGGACATTTTATCTATTACATTTTTTGCTGACTATCAGCAAGATTTTTCTATGTCGCCGAAGGGAAATTGATGGCCGATATATATACATATATGTGAGAGCAATGAAAAAATAAAAAGGGGTAACATAAAGGACGAGTAAAACAATTGATAGGGTGACAGGAGCAAGTGACAGAGGGTTTCTCAAATAGAGTTATGGAGAAGGTGAAGAAGAAGTAGAAGAAGACAAAGAAGATAGGGAAAAAAGGTGTATAAAAAGTTTGGATCCGCCCTGGATGTATTTGTCGTATCAAAAGCAACTGCCGGCCGGCGGCAGGCTTGCTGCCGCACCCTGTTTGGCCTGACATGCGCCATGACCTGCATATATCCGTGAGGGTAACAGTTTCAGCGCCCCAAACCACGTGTAGCCAGTCAGCCACCCGCCCCATTGCCCAACAGCCTCTCCGTCTCATTTCATCCCTTCGATTCGTACGTGGTTGTAACAACGGGTGTATAACAAAATGCCTATATTTTTTTTTTTTTTCGATAGCTCGAATGATTACCTTCAATTTCATATATCATAGAACATTTTAGACCCCATACGGTCAAAGATATTCAATTTCGCATAAACAGATGGTTTTTGCTTTTCCAAAATTTTTGACAATTTTAGATAATAAGTAGTTTTGAAGAAAAATGTCCAAATGTATTGTATGTGTGTTCATCTGCGAAAATATCGAATATTCGATAAATTCGATAATTGGAATTCGAATAAAGATAGACATTAAATAATTAATTTAGATATACAAAGAAAATCGGCATTTAGAAACAATATTAATGATTACTTGAGCTTTTATTGAATGAACTTGAGTGAGGTTTTTGTGGAAGTAAATTAAGTGCTTGGCGTTTTCGGAAAGCAATATCGTACGTGCTTCCGTCGCAATATCGCCGGCAGAAGAAAATAATCTTTCGCATTCAAACGACGTTGCCGGTATAGGCAAATATCACCTTGCCATTAACGACAGTTTGGAGAATCTCGCAGTCTCCGCTTGAACCACCATGAAATTGGATTACCGTAATGCTCATCGTGCACAATTTCACGGGAGTATTCTGCATTTTGTTCAAATATTCGAGAATATTTAAGCATTATTCGAATATTCGAATTCATGGAATATTTGATCGTTACTATTCGCACATCCTTTGTAACGGTATTTAGCCAATTACATTAAATTTAGAGAATTCGGAACTCGAGCAGGGAAAAGATTAATGATTAGACTTTTTGTGATAGGTAAAAATAGGGTTTATTGCAACGAAATATTCAAAAATCAATTAAAAATCAATCATAAATTTATGGGCTTCCGCGGTGCCGTCTACCGTCATAATTCGTTTATTCCTAGCTCGCTCGCCTATACAATATAAATTAAAAAATAATGCTTCGCTACCAACTATATTATTTATAATCGAGACCTAAGTTCTGATAATATTGAAATCTGGATATTCAATTGCTTTGCATGTCCTTTGTTTCCGGATTTTCGGTTACTACTTAAGTTCTGATAATATTGGAATCTGGATATTCAATTGCTTTGCATGTCCTTTGTTTCTGGATTTTCGGTTACTAAGGTAAACGTACCAATGGCGGGACGTTTAAGGCGGTGTCTGTTTTGTATGCCAATTTTCACATGCATATATTTATTATTTTGCAAATGGTGGTAACGAATTGTAAGATTAGATTCTCTAGTTTCCAAAAACTATACAATAAAAATATTTCTGATTGTTTGATAAATAGTTATTGATTAAAACGCTGAAAAGTGCAGATGTACCAGTGCCAGGACGGATATTTTTGTGCATGTCCCGCTGCCGGGACACCAAATCTGCGTATCGGTGGAAATCTACAAATTTTAATGCATCTGCTTGAAAAGAAATGCCAAAAAATGTCCGGTACACATATTTACACCTATGATGCAACAAATAAAACATATATGTTTATAAAATACATATATATATATTAGTAAATTAACAATGAAGTTTTTGCTACCGCATAATCCAACATCCGCGTCAAAATGTCAATCGTGCGATTGTGTCCCGGCTCTGGGTCGCAGCGAGATTGCTTACTACTTGCCCCAGTCGCGGAACATACGTTGGAGAGTGATGCCAACGTATATTCGGTCAGCTCCAATAACGGGACACAAAAATTACGAGTTTTAAGATATTGTACGTAACATTTGACAGTGTAATCTTAAACCTTAAGAATTTCTGAATTTGAAATACCTATGGAAAGTCTCGAACGAACTATAATCTCCGGGGTATCATATTAATGATTATTCGGCTCTCCTTAGCTAATTGATTTAGGGATTTGCTAAAAAAGCTCGAACACCATAGATCCGCAAATATACTTATTATTTACATTTTCAATTTACGATGAAAAACATGAAATTTTTTCGCATATGTTAATTATATATAACAGATACAATTGGAAGAGTTATTGTTCAATATTTTATCCACTAAACTCTTAGTATCTACAAATATCCCTTTAGTGTCCCTCAATTAGGATCTGTCCCACCATTGGTACGTTTACCTTAAATAATAATTAATTCCATACTTCACTTTTGCTTCTCTATACCACTTAATTCCTTCATTATCCTCACACGCGATTATCCCTAACTACGCCCTCGCAGATTCGCCAATACTCAATATAGATCACTCGATAATAATCGTTATGAATCGTTCCTGTCGGTAAATTCCCGAAAACGCGACCTGCCCGCTCGACGGTTCAAATAGAAGAGAGCCTCGCTAGCGGGCTCTCCGCGGTACTCGCGCCCGCTCCCCACTCCCGAAATTAGGTTGTTATTCGGCCTTCGATGGTCCTTTGCCAACGAGCTAATTAGCACGTAGTCATCTAAGAGGTCTGAGCCGTCTGGTCTGAGCGATGCGGCCGATCCGGTAGATGCGACCGTACAGTAGCCTCCCACTAAGTGCTCGCTCGCTAAGTGCTCGCCGAGGCGCCTTCCCCTCGATCGGGAGGCGTAAATGTTCCCCCACCAAGACTACGAGCCCGGCCGATCGCGGACGAATGCGCCCGAGCTCTTCCGATCTCGGCCGAACGCGGCCCGAGCTGGCAGAATCTCTACGGAGAGGTGGTAACTCGCTAAGTGCTCGTTTTTACCTCTACAGCCCCGTAGGCGAGCACTTAGCGGGAGGCTACTGTATATGCACGCAATATATAATTTAAAAACAATAAAAAAATGTACTTTGCACGCACTTTTATTGTTGTTTTATAATTTTCAAAAACGCATAAAATTGAAAGAAAGCAATGTTTACGTTTTGATGAGGTTAAGGGACGAAACTACAATATGCATATCTCTCTATATTATAAAAAGATCTCGCCGCCGCCGCCGCCGTCGCCGTGTCAAGAATCGAGGGACTTAGAATAATTCGGGCTCAGGGCTTGGCGGAAGGGGGTGGGGCTAAAGGCTTGGGGCTAGCCCCAGCTTCTGGGTCTAGCCCCACCCCTTTACGCCAAGCCCCGAGCCCGAATTATTCTAAGTCCTTTTCCAAAAACATAGGTCCCCCAAGGCTGCGGGCACCTTTGGGAGGGGAGCACCCTTGGGGGGGGGGGCACCCTTCGGGGGGGCCCTACGGAGGGAGCGACCTTGGGTGAGGGGCGATTGCGAGCGCGCGCAGCACGCGAGCCACAACAAAATCCTAGTATATATATATGCGTACATCTTAAACGACAACAGCGCCACACCGCGGAACTGTTTCGGTGGCGACATTCCGGCGTTAAACTTTTCGTATTGCAGTTAGGTCGAGTGCCCCCGGCCTGAACTACTATATTCTCGCGTTATTAATATTCTAATATGTTTCACCTTACTAATTACATTTTTACTTTTTGTGCAGACTTGGAAACCTTGGAGTTGGCGGATGGTACGTGGTGAAAACGAAAAATGAAGTTGCACAGTTGAAAATAAAGATTAGAAAGAAGTGAATTGGAAGTCGGAAACAGCAATTTGAAGAAACAGTCTTTCACGCTTCCAAATGAGTAAGACACGGCGCATCTGTAGGATGTGTGGTGAAATCTCACCGCATTTGTCATCCACATTGTCATCGGTATCAAAAGCGGAAGAAGCGGTAATTGTAGTGTCGCGTGAAAATCGTTGACTAGACGATTTCGTGGCGGTATATAACTACTCTGACGCGCAAAGTAAGAGAATATACCGATAGCCAAATGGAGCTGTGTGGTGGTGACCGTAGAATCATTTGCCACGAAATAAAGTACGATCTTCCCGACTGTTGATATGCCCACGCTCATCAACTACGCCTAGCGCGTAATCCCATCGAAGGAGTTGGAGCAAGAGCGGTGATTAGAAGTTTAAAGATACAACGCCATCATGAACGCCACAATATCATTAATGGACAATAGCTCCAACACAACGAATATGAATGACACAATGATTCCTAATTGCGGTGCTGATTTGCCAATTGTACCTCTGGTAAACCAAATTCTCTATTCGATCGTGTGCATAGTTGGCCTTCTTGGAAATACTCTCGTGATATATGTCGTCCTCCGTTTCTCGAAAATGCAGACAGTGACTAACATGTACATAGTTAATTTGGCTATAGCCGACGAGTGTTTTTTGATCGGTATTCCCTTTCTCGTCACTACAATGAGTCTTCGTTACTGGCCGTTCGGCAAGATAATGTGCAAGGCCTATATGACAACGACCAGTATAAATCAATTCACAAGCAGCATATTCCTATTTATAATGAGTGCCGATCGTTATATAGCAGTGTGCCATCCGATATCATCGCCGAAAATGAGAACACCTTTTATATCGAAGGTAGTGTCGTTGACGGCTTGGGCGACAAGTGCCCTCTTCATGATACCGGTTTTCCTATATGCCAATACAGGCGAAACCGATGGTGGTATGAGTTGCAATATCTACTGGCCGGATGATCACGGTGGACAGACTACATTCACACTTTACTCGTTCATTCTTGGATTCGCGATACCGCTCATTCTGATACTCATATTCTACTTTCTCGTTATAAGGAAACTGCAGACCGTCGGGCCGAAGAACAAATCCAAGGAGAAGAAGCGATCGCACAGAAAAGTAACGAAGCTCGTGCTGACAGTCATCACGGTATATGTTTTGTGTTGGCTACCATATTGGTTGACTCAAGTGGCTTTGATCTTCACACCACCGAAACAGTGTCAGTCGCGTATAGGCATAACCAGTTTTTTACTAGCTGGATTTCTGAGCTACTCGAACAGCGCCATGAATCCGATACTCTATGCATTTCTGAGTGATAATTTCAAAAAGAGCTTCCTCAAGGCTTGCACATGTGCCGCCGGTAAAGACGTCAATGCGACGCTCCACATCGAAAACAGCGTTTTTCCAAGGCGTCACAAAGCTACAACTGCGGAACGTCATCATTCAAATCGGATGGTTACCTCGGGAAATTCGAGAGTCGAGTTGGAAGACGAAGAAGAAGAGAGAGGTCTATTGATCAGCAAGACATCGACGACCACGGTAACGATGACTTCGAGGTCCAATATCACCATTACCAGCGAATCTCGGGAGCAAAGAGAACAAAGGGATGCCGCTGGCCATGCCCATAGAGACAAAGATTCACTTCAAAATGGAGCACAGTTGACACTCCTAACGCAGGTTTAAACTTATTTCACTCGCTCCATAAGGGGATGCTGGAGTAGATTTTTTTACCGACTTTGGTCGATAAAAAATATGGCTCAAATTGCACAGAATTATAATATCAACACAGGCGCATCGGCGTCCGCTCGAATTTTGGATGAAAACACTTGAAAAATAAAGAAAATCGTAATTTTGTAAACCTACCGAAAACCAATATGGCCGATCGAACTGTCAACACCACATATTTCGTCCTATATAAACATTTCTAGACATCACATTCAAAAAAAGAGCGTGGACGCCAATTCTATGAGGTTCTCCGTATTTTTTAAGACTGTTGGATTGGCGATAGCACAAAAGAAACGCACGTAGTTTGTAAACTAAGTTTACGCAGTTTGATCACGATCAGAGTAGGTAAAGACGAGCGTGAATGAAGTTTCCCCATTAGACACAAGTCGCGCCGACCTAGGATGTTTACTTTTGGAAAAGGTCCGAGCCTTTGCAATCCGAACGTAGTATTGGCTTCGTGCGTGACCGTCATTCGCGGCCATTTTGGACAGCCAGCGTTCGAAGCGGCGAAATTGTGCAACAGTTGATAAAAAATGATCACAGTAAAGCATGCTAGCGTACGTTAATTAACGATATTATTTATATTTCTTTAATAAATCGACACTATGAGTACGCCAAAAGGGAAGGCATCAATGCCGTGTTGCGTCGTGAATTGTAAAAACACCTCTGTAAATTCAGCGGGTGCACATTTCTACAGTTTCCCTACAGGAAAGATCCAAGTTTTCAAGCAGAAAAGACGCGAGGACTGGGTTGCCTCCGTTAAACGAAAAAAAAGGTTCAGAGTTACTGTATGAACTAAATGTTCTCTAATCAATAAAAAGTTATAGACTACAATACTGTTACTAGGATTGAAACTTTACAATACTTACTTTCAATTTCACCTTGTACGGTGTAGTAGTGGAAGTGTCACTGACGTTTGGCGAATAACGCTGCAGGTTATTAAGATACGTTTGGCGTACATGGCATACAGATAACGCCTTTCCTTTTATAATACCTTGTGGATTAAAATCAATTGCATGCGTTATCGCCTTGAATCCCGTTCTGATTATCAATTCCATCTTTCAATGCCGTTTTAATGCAGCTGTCAGCTGTCATAAACATAAACACCAGCGAAAAGTGCAGACGACACCGGGCGCACGAAAATTTATGTACCCTTTTTACGAAATAAATCGAATAACAAAAAGCTATTATCATAACCAAAATTACAAAAAAATAAATTAAACAACCTATTTTTTATTTATAACAATACTTTTCAGTTGTTCATTTAGTATAATCGGAAAATCTTCTGTAAACTATATTCTACCATAAGAATCAATGCTTTTTTTATATCAACTGTTGCCGAGGTGTGCCACAAGCGGCACTGGCATCTTAACGCACTAAGCCAATACCACGGTCTTACATACAGGGCTTGCAACTGCAGAAGTGGGGGTGGGTCGCTTAGTGAACCCATTTTAAGTTTCCTCAGTCGCCGGTAGAGTTGTTGCATGTAAGGTTTTGCATCTAGACGAGGGACGTGGAGGGGCAGAGGGTATCTGTCTGTCTCAGTCTCACACATGGTCTCCACTGCACCTCCACTTACACGTTTTTAAAACTGTAAAACGTTTGAAAATACCATTTTTTTTAATGAGCCACGTCTCTCGTCACACGAAACACAGAATACTTTTTCTCGGTTCTACTGCCGGTCCTGCAATTCGGAACCGCACACCACTTTGTTATTTTTTTTAAAACTATCAACGAAAAACTGCGAGCAAAACAAACTCCGGATTTTAAGGTTAAGTGTAATTGCGAGCCCGATGACGGCGACGAGTTGCGGCTATGCTGGCAACTAAATTCAACCTCACTAAGTGACCATACCCCCACCACAGAATTCTGAGGGAGTCTCAAGACCTGTATGTAAAACCGTGGTCTGAATCTGTTAACTCCTCCACTCGACGCACATGGCATACAGATAACGCCTTTCCTTTTATAATACCTTGTGGATTAAAATCAATAGCATGCGTTATCGCCTTGAATCCCGTTCTGATTATCAATTCCATCTTTCAATGCCGTTTTAATGCAGCTGTCAGCTGTCATAAACATAAACACCGGCGAAAAGTGCAGACGACACCGGGCGCACGAAAATTTATGTACCCTTTTTACGAAATAAATCGAATAACAAAAAGCTATTATCATAACCAAAATTACAAAAAAATAAATTAAACAACCTATTTTTTTATTTATAACAATACTTTTCAGTTGTTCATTTAGTATAATCGGAAAATCTTCTGTAAACTATATTCTACCATAAGAATCAATGTTTTTTTTATATCAACTGTTGCCGACGTGTGCCACAAGCGGCGCTGGCATCTTAACGCACTAAGCCAATACACTACTATATATGGATTTGGCTTGTGTAGTCGACATTCTGATGGTTTTGAGATATTCGGAAATCATCACAGAATTGACATCCGGTCTAATTTTGCATATCTGATTTCCAGAAACAATTATATCTTACAGCAAAGGTCTGTTGACATACGGTGTGCGGCCATTTTGTTTTCGGTATCTTTTACCAAAAGTAAGCAGACTACTCCGCGCCACCTGTGTCCTAATCGGGAAACTTACCGACCAAAGTCGGTATCAAAATCTACTCCAGCATCCCCATAAGCGTCGATGGAATTCGACAAATTCGACAAATTCGTTAACTAACAAAACACGATTGATGATGGATAGAGGCGAAAAAGGGCAGCACAGCTCGACTACATATGGTTCCGGTACATCCTATAAATATCGATAGGATCACCAATGTTCATTTCGGCTATCCGACAAATGCTATCCGTAAATGCCATAACGAAACGAAATGATGGTCCGATTTATTACTGACACTAAATTTAGGTCCTGGTTAATTTATTCATAGAACATTGTACGATAATATGAAAAACGTTGTGCGTAAATCTGGAATCTACGTCGAAATCGATACGACGTTAAAGTGAACGCGAATTCGATAACCACCGGAAGGTGAATCGTTGAAACAAAGGGATTCATCTGACCTGAAAATTTGAAAACAATCTACGTTCAGCGCATTATTGAAAATCAGCGTGGCCTGCCACAGGATAATTTATCCTAGATCAAGCGTATGTCATTCCTTTAGGAATCATATTTCTTTTGAGATAACACATCCCGGATGAAGAAGAAAAAATTAAGACTCTTCGGGTTTACCAAAATTTCGAAACTTCTTGGATGCGTAAAGACATATTATTATTTATAAATCACGAGTGTCACGAACTCGAGATGGACCAAACGAGGCGCATTAAGCATAGTCAATTGTCATAATCCCACAACACAAAACAGAAATAATGTACTCTAATCGCAATGTATCAAGTCGACATGTATGGATATTTTTTAAAACTCCAGAAAGAATAACTTTCATGGATGAACAGATACCATCGCGCGTCTAGAATTACGCTTAATTAAATAGAAAATATTCTAGTATTCATTGATGATTGAAACTCTACGTAAAAGACGCGCGTTGGGAGCTGTAAACTGGCAACTGTTACACTTAATCGTTAATATGTTTAAAAAACAGCGTCGTCGCTACGAACGAAATGAGAACATTGAAAAACAAGGTGTTAAATAGCCAAGGAAAAATAAGTATACAAATACATACAAACAAGGTAGTAAAAAAAAAACATACTCAAGAAGATGTACAACATTTTTTAAAAATACAATTTCTCGAAGAATGGTTGTTATACGTAAGAGAATATGTCGTAATTATTTCAATTGAATGCGAAAAAATGGGGGAAAAGAAAAATCTTGTGAGTCGTTATATGGCAAAGAATATTTCATTACCGAGAAATAAAACGGGCTACGAAGATGAGGCGACCCAAGACAGCCAAGACTTTCCTTATCGATTAGTTGCCTCGAGGTTTTCATTAAAAACCTCTTGAAATAAAAAAAGTAGTAAAAAGAGATTACGGTCGATTGAAAACAGCGCCCATAATTTCTTGATTACGTTCGACGAACATCCTCGAATTATTCCAGAATTTTAATAAACATAGTTTGTCAAAAATTTAATACCGATTGTTATTAGTCTTTTTTTAGTACAAAAAATATGTTTAGATATAAAATTGAACTTTTTGAATGTAATTTCAATTAACGTTTCTTAACAGCCGCCCCGAATAATTTTCAGGTAATTTTCGACGAAATCAAGCAATCATTTGTTTTTTATATTTACAGATTATAAAATGTTCTTAAGGTAGTTCTGTCGGTACGCCGGAGTCATAAATCTCAGAGTCTATATGACATTAAAAAATAATCATACGCATCACTTTAACTGCCTCAATAATAATATCAAAAATAATCGAGAATCCTTCGAAATTATCGTAATCAGATTAAAACGATTATTTGTAAATAGTTGATATGTTTAGTGCGGATTTGACTTCACTTTTACGATAATTAGGTTAGGAAACGTCATTTGGCCCGGTATCGTGCACTTTGATCTTGGTTCATTTAAACATTATTCCGGGGACATCACCTTTTTTCATGATGCATCAATTCCTGAATGATTTGCGAATCCGTAGTACTTTTTATTTTTTCTCTATCTTTAATCTAAGTATGTTAATTTTCGATTTAAAGATCAATTTTTCCAGTTCTCCCGTGAGCGCCGTGTAAAAAGATCGATTTTCAAGTTTTAATTGTTCATTCAAATACTCGGTAAAAGCCTTCAAGATTTTTTGCAAGTAAAATTGAATAGCTAAATTACAACATGTCAAAAATTCATGCATATGAGTTTGGATTGCCTTCGCGACAGTCGTTGACGTCGACAGTCGTGA